>VYZW01017004.1:1544-13495 GCA_013401315.1 Balaeniceps rex | reverse complement strand
TGGGCTCGTGATCGAGGGGTGGACTTAACCATGGACAATATTGCACAGGTTATCCATGAATGTGAAACATGCATTGCAGTGAAGCAAGCCAAGCAGTTAAAGCCTCTCTGGTATGGATGGCTGAAATATAAATACGGAGAGGCCTGGCAGATTGATTCTATCACACTCCCACAAACCCACCAAGGCAAGCGCTATGTGCTTACAATGGTGGAAGCAACCACCGGATGGCTGGAAACATATTCTATGCCCTATGCCACCGCCCAGAACACTATCCTGGGCCGTGAAAATCAAGTCCTATGGCAACATGGCACCCCAGAAAGAATTGAGTCAGACAATGGGACTCATTTCCGAAACAACCTCATAGACACCTGGGCCAAAGAGCATGGCATTGAGTGGGTATATCACATCCCCTATCATGCACCAGCCTCCTGGAAGATCAAATGATACAATGGACTGTTAAAGACTACACTGAGAGCAATGGGTGGTGGGACATTCAAGCATTGGGATACGCATTTAGCAAAGGCCACCTGGTTAGTCAACACTAGGGGATCTGCCAATCGAACTGGCCCTGCCCAGTCAAAACTCTTACATACTGTAGAAGGGGATAACTGTAGTGCACATAAAAAATATGCTGGGGAAGACAGTCTGCATTACTCCCCCTCGGGCAAAGGCAAACTCATCCGTGGGATTGCTTTTGCTCAAGGACCTGTGTGCACTTGGTGGGTAATGTGAAAGGATGGGGAAGCCCGATGTCTACCTCAAGGGGATTTGATTTTGGGTGAAAATAGCCAATGAACTGAACTGTATGTTGTTAATTGTTATATAATACTGTATGTCATCACTTCTATGGTTGCTATGTGCCATATCAACGGTATTACAGTGAGAATCACCCAGATAAATGAAGAATGAACTTTGATGAAACCAAGCAAAGTGCAGTGGTGACGGAACCAGAACTGGCAATTCAACACCACACCCCATCTGTCCTGCCCTGAAAGACTGTTATGACAGAAGGAGCCCAAAGTCATGAACTAAATGAACTCAATGGATGTGTTAGAGAGATGGCCCATAGACTAAGGGAATGATATCTATGTGTATATATATCAAAAGACAGGAAAAGTGGTGGTGATTAATTGGAATGTATTGGAAAGGGTAAAACCTGGGCATGATGTAGATGGTATAGAATAAGGGGTGGATACTGTCCTGGTTTTGGCTGGGATAGAGTTAATTTTCTTCCTAGTAGCTGGCATAGTGCTGTGTTTTGGATTTAGCATGAGAATAAAGTTGATAACACACTGATGTTTTAGTTCTTGCTGAGTAGTGCTTACACTAGTCAAGGACTGTCCAGCTTCTCATGCCCTGCCAGCGAGAAGCTGGGAGGGAGCATAGCCAGGACAGCTGACCCAAACTGACCAAAGGGATATTCCATACCATATGATGTCATGGTCAGTATATAAGCTGGGGGGAGTTGGCCAGGGGGCGGGATCACTGTNGAGTTTTCTCACTTTTACTCTTCCGATTCTCTCCCCATCCTACTGGGGCAGGGGGAGTGAGCGAGCAGCTGTGTGTTGCTTAGTTGCTGGCTAGGGTTGAACCATGACAGTGGCATAGACATACATACATATATGGCTTATATACAACATATGCATGACATATACATTTACAGAAATATGGCATACATACAACATATACATATATGTTGTACATATGGCAGGGTGAAAGTGAAGATGCACTGCGAATACATTAGACGTTCCTAAATGCTACGAAGGAAATTTTCTGGGGTACAAGGTTACAGAACAGACATTGTGTCAGTAGACCACCCATACATATTGTAGTGTTGATGTGAAAAAGGAATTTGAAATCATCCTGAAGAGCTTATACTTTGGATGTGAACAATTGCTTAGCCAGTCCTCAAGACTGATCTCATGGCCAAAAAATTTGCACCTCCCAGTGAGAAATGAGACTCTTAAAAATCGCAACTGACTCCACACTTTCAGAATCAAAATTTCTGACATCCGTTTTCACCAAACAGACAGGCATCTTTTAATATTTACTAAGATGTTTTATGAACAGTGAAGGACCTAAAACAAATAAAGGAATTTGCTGTCCCCGAACCGTGAGGAATCAGAAACTCAATCCTTGGCAGGTATTCTTATTCGTTAAAACCACTACGTACTCCTAGGTGGCTTAAACCAGAAGCTTCTCTTTACATTAACATACCCTTCCAGGCCCAGCAAGAAATATTCCTCTGCCTTTATAAACTTATTTATTGAGTTTGTGATTGAGCAGTTAAAGTGAAGGGAATTACACTATTTTCAGGTCTGTGTAGTCAAATGTCTTGGGATTCCTTTGCCCTCAGTCCTTTCCTCCATTTCTCTGTGATACTAAACAGGGTAGGACAAGTTTTTTCCCAAGAGAAATGTGGGGAGTTTTGATGGAGCTGATAAACCACACTCAGTGCCTACCCTGAATGACAGGGCCTGTATATAGCAAGGTCCTTGGCTTTGGCCAGCTATTTCCAACAGTAAGCAGGCGTTAGGTGCAGCAAGACAGCTGGGCATAACCTTGAAGTATCTCAGCAGCAGGGGACTGGTAGGAGTTTCACAGGGATGAAAGAAAGGAAGGGGAATAATAGAGATAGGCATCCATCTGGTATTCCCCATGTATTGCTTCGTGTTGCCCATTTTTTCTTGCCTGTGACAAGGAAGAGGCTCTCTTGTGAGAAGAGAAATCTACTGCCAAATACAGGGACAGTGTTGCAGTGAGGATGAAGAACAGCTAATGTAAACTGGGAGATGAAAAAGAAGAATTGTATGGCCTTGAGAATTGCAGTAATGCAAATGAGATCAAATGTAATAGTACAAAAGTAAAAGATCCTGTTACTGAGGAGGAAGGGAATTTCTGCTATAAGCTGGGAGCTGATCAGCCAGAAGTGACAGAGTAGAAGAAAGATGTGGGTCTATGAATCAATCACAGAATGACTCTGAGCAACCACCATGATGTGGCTGTAGAAAAAGATTAACTCCATGCTTGGGAATATCAGAAAGGATGTGTCTGGCACAGAACTGTGTACTACGTATTTTGTACAAGACTCCGGTAAGGCATTGTGTATATAATTCTGGCTGCATTTTTTCAGGAAAAGTGAGGGAGGATGAAGGGATTTAAACTAGAGGACAATGGCAGTATCATGAGGGGTCTTTGGTCTCTTCCAACCTATGTTTCTGAATAAAGGAGAGATGAATTAAAAAGGAGCTTTGCTGTATTAGTATATATGATTTTTTTCTGAATCCATGTATAAAGCATGGACTTTCAAGCATTTATACAGTATTTTCACTGGATTAATTTCATATGTCTTAGTAAAGCCTTATAATGCAAAAATGTTACAGCTGAATTTTAGGTAATGCAGATAAAACTAAACTCAACTCCAGACAACCTACCTTTCTCACTAGTCAATGATATTGTTCAGTGTCTCATTTCCTTGGGATGAAAGCAGGTGCAGTTATTAAGTTTAAGGTTATGTATTACTCCTTGCACAACTTCTCTTTGGAATAAATACCATTTATTTAGCTCCCACCTTTCTTTCCCCATTGTGGTTAGTTTTTGAATCACGAAGATTCGAAGAAATCTAGACAAGAGTTAATCTCAAAATATGTACCCATAAAGCCATTTACAGCAAAGTCACTAATTTCACTCTTGCCAGGCTATTTAAACAAATTCCTGTAGTTAACATGATTTCAACAAATCCTGAGGATAAGACGATTTCATCTGTCTTTGATATTTACCCGTCCTTTTTTTTCCCTCCTGATCTGTCAGTCCATGACCTTGAAATCATTATTACTCAGACGCTAGCAAACTCTAGCTCATTATGGTTTCTTTTCTCCACAGGCAGCAGATAGGTTTTTTTAAGTTTTAAATGTTTAAGTTTATAATTAATGTAATTTAAATTACAAGGCACCTAATTTTAAGTACAGTAAATAGAAGAAAATTTTAAATCTTTTTTGTGCCCTGGAGCTGGGAGTGTCTAGGTTTCAGAAAAGACTTGCTTTTCTAATCATCTGACTCTAGTGGCAGAATAATTTAACTTGTATGGACACACACTAATCAGTGAAAGCTGGATTGTTAAAGAAATGACCAGTTAAAGAAGAAAATAGATATGCGTTGTTTAAGATGGAAATCCAAGCTTATGGCTTTGAAAAAAATGTCACAATCAAATGATCTTAAAAAAATTATTGCCGTCACATTCTTTGGCATGGCTAAAAGCACGGTCAGAATAAGTTGCCTTGCTGGTATTTTAACTCATGCTAAGTGAAAGATCATTAGGAAAGTGGATGTCAAGTGTTGTCACCTAATGTCTCACAATCTTTGTGACTGATAGGGGCAAGTGTGGTCTTGGAATAGTGGGATGATGATCCAAATACTCTCTTTTTTCTTTTTGGTATCTGTTCATAGAGGTAAAGTACACAGCAAGAATGTGATTCTGCAGAGAAGACGAGAAAAAGATTTCTGCACCATTACAGAGCAGTAAGATCCTATTTGATAACGAGACTTGCCCTGCAGAGCTTCAACATACACTGGCAATTCCATGCAGTACAACTTTGATAGAAGATTGTGTTATTCGCTCAGTGCAGATGGTACCCTAGCAGGCAAAATCAAAATCAAACAGAACTGATCTTCCTCCAGAGCATCCATTATTTTTGACAATTCAGAAGGACGAAAATGAAGATTTCTTCTAATGCTTGCTGTGGATAAGGGACAGCGTTCAGAGAATTTGACAGTATGGAAGAGAATTCAATGGGAATTTTTATTTTCACCTTGAATCAATGAACTCTGTATTGCAGTATTCTTCCCAGAAAAAGACTGTTTGTTTTGTTTTGCTTTTTAATGGATGGATTTCAGTAAAAAAAAAAAATGAGGATGCATTCTGGAATTTGTGTTTAGAAAAGCCCTTGGATACTAATATACCTCCTATGCTTTCACCTCTGTATTCTAACATCCAGATGGTCAGGGCTATGGCTTTGAAAAAGTTGCTGAATAATGTATTTGTCTGATAATATTCAGTTCAGTGTTTTCACTGACTGTTCAATTGGCTGTTCTGAGCTTGTCATCTCACTGTGGTACATAACCATCCATTTCACTTCTTAGCCACGTCTGTCATATTGTCCAACATGGGCCTGCTTTTTTCAGAGTTTTTAATTTTGATGTATAAAATGTTTATGAATTTGGATGATAAAAATGTTTATGAGTAATCTACCATGCATGCTGGAGTATTTAAAATGGCTTATTGTGTCTGGCTGTACCATCTGCAGAGAAACTCACTAGACTTTTCAATGGTTCTCATGGGAAAGGACTTTTTTGAGCCTTTAGTTTGTTCTAACCAATGCATTTGCCAACACCACACAAACTGCATATTGAAAGTAAAAAAAAAGTTTGTAAAGATATTTGCTTTGAACTACAGCTAAGGAGTTAAGCATTTGGATTAATGATGCACTAATTAATACTGAAATTCTGTGCCCTTCTTTGGGAAGTTCAGTGTTAATGACATCGGCTCTGGCCCAAAGGGTATCGTCCAATTCAGTCAGACTAAACACAAAAAACTGCTAGCAGCTTGTCACAGAGGTACACTAAGACTAAACCAAATGAAGGACAAGCTCAAACAACTTTATTTAATGACCTGCTACGCCACCTGGACATTCACAAGTCTATGGGGTGCTTAGGGACATGGTTTAGTAGTGGACAGGTACGGTTGGACTTGATGATCTTAAAGGTCTTTTCCAACCAAATGATTCTATGATTCTATGATTTCACAAAACAGCCAAAACCACACGACAGAAACCAATGAGGAAACAGGAGTAAACCAAAATCAATCAACACTCTGATAACATTTAACACACAACAGGTTCGAGGTGTCAATCGGGATATTGTTACTACCCATCAATACACAAAATGATGATGATCCAATGTGTGCACACACACTCACAAGGGGGAAACTCACTCACTCTCTCGCGGGTAGCCAGAAGATGTAATCACTCACCTGGAGGTGAGGGCTCACTCAAGGATATATCCAGAAGAAATCACTCATCAAAAAGAGGTGAGGGCACTCAATCCCGGGAAGTCTCCTCAGGCAGCGTCCCAACCCAAGGGGAGAGGTTTTGAACACAGACCTGCTGCTCTGAGAAGACCACTCAAAGGGGGTCTCCAGCGGCGCCCCATTTTTACCCTGGGTCGGATCTGAGCTGTGGTCATAACTGGTCATGATCCAGAAGCTTCTCTTAGCTAAGGCGCCTCACTGGCTGTGGACCCTGTCTGTTGACCGAGGGGCCCCACTTCTCCTGCTCCCCCAGCCGAGGGGTGTACGTGCCTGGGGGCACGGTGGGGCACAAAAGGCGCGAAAATGAGGCGCGAAAAGCCGGTGATCGCCATGTTAAAAGCCCTGATCTTCATGGGGGAGGGGGGCGGAGTGTACCTATCACACAGCTCTTCCCTTAGATTTCAGTTATGTGAAAGCATCTTGTTAGCGTCTTTGATTGTAAGATAAGTGACTATGCAAAATGGCATTATGTGGCTTTTCATATTTGTGGGTGTTCTCCATCGGTTACATATCATCTCTGATCGGTTTACACTTCAAAAGCTGTTTTTTCCCCCATGTCCTCATAGTACAGGATTCTGATATTCCAGATGCAAAAATGGAGGGCCCTAATGTAATGAGACCTTCCAGATCCTGCAGAAAACCAATGTGGGAAACATATCTTTTTTCCTTCTAATTAGCAATACATCATATTTTGAAAACATTAATATCATCACAAACAAGTGATTGAAATCATGATTACTTTAATAGCCAAGAGATATGACTTCTGTCTTTCTGTCTCCAAGATGAAAGTATTAATGCTTCTTTTGCATGCCTTCTCTGAGAAAGGAAGAGTAAGAGTTCTAATTAAACAAAGTTTCTGTAACTAGAAATTCTGTAATTAGATACTGTAATATATCTAATAATAAAGGAGCACAGATTTTAATTCTATAGGAGACACATTTACAAATCCTGAAGTTATTTTATCACTATCTCTGTAAGATAGAGATTCCCTCTGCAAACAGTTGTATCACCTACAGTGTTCCTATGAGCTGTTTTTTATTGCCCTCAGTTCTACTAAAGAAGAAAAAAATAAAATGAGCATTTCAGGCAGTCAGACGGGTTAGGATAAACACCATATTAAAGTGGTTTTGGCTAACTTGAGTGACTGTGCCTGGAGGACAGAATCAATCTATAGAGAGTGATAAATAACTTGGGGTGGGGAAAGTGTATAATATCTCCAGCTGGCACAGCAAGAGTCAGAAAAGAAAGTATGCCTACAGCCTAAGTCATACAAGCTGCAATAAAAGGGTGCTGGGACTGAATCTTTCTCACCTTCACTAGTGTATACATTATATCTATGCAAGGGGTATGAAAATACAAGCAAACAAGACTTCCCTACTGATATTTATGATAATAAGTAAATCCTTATCTGAAACTATATATTAAAAGTTACCAAATAAGGGAGAATTAGGCCCACCTTTCCACTCTTTTAATATAACAGGCGAGTTATTTTGGAGATTATAGGGAATGTTTCCCATCTCAGCTAAACTGTTTAATATGCTGAATGATAAGAAATGCAGTGCCTTGTTTACAAAGCATATTTAGGTCATGCTCTGCATTAGGACTAATCTCATAGAACAGCTAACGTCTGATGTGATTCTCTTCTCTCCTTCCAACGATTTTTGAAACAAAAAAACCCAGAAGGCAAATGAAGGATGAAAATGCATCCAAACAATGAAATGCAGTGTTTTTAAAGTAACATTAATCTCTGTGAAGTTGGAAGAAAAGAAAGTTTTTCTTGTTCTGCAGAGTGTGCATATATTGAGTGTGCAGTGTAAACTATTTCATACAAAAAGTATATAGAAAGGTTAGACTTAAAAAAATTTGACATGCATATAATGTAATTGTATCTGGTTCAGTTCTGACCATATCAGTTCTATTCATATAATTTTCTTCAGATATAAGACAGAAAAAGAAAATTTCTTTTGCACAGCTGAACATCTGCTGCAGGGTACAAATTTTGACAAATTGACACATTTTGGTCTGTAATATTTTATGGAAAAGAAAAAAAATCCTTCTGGGTATTAAATATTTCACACAGTAGCTGAAAAGAAACATGTTGGAAGTAAATTGTACTTATTTTCAATTCAGAGCTAGCACCCACAGAGTTTACAAATTGGTGAAAAGGATCAGCAGAGTTAATTGTTTTTATCTGAAGTTTACTTTAAGAATGCAAACAACAGGTTTCTTTTAGAGAACTGATATGGAAGCAGCAGGAGCATAACTTTAAAAGGTACAGTGTCTGGGCTGGCAAGCACAGAATGGAGCAAAATCATGCAAGGAACTGTGCCTGGCTCCTTGAACTTCTTCAGGGGAACTATTTGCATTCCCAGTTCCTGGGCAAAATAATTTCCTTTTGCCTGACAGCTTTCCAGTAGGTTAAATGGATTTAGTGATGTTAAGGGACTCTAAAAATCCTAAGTGCTGCAGGAATATTTAAATTACATAATGTATCCAAGGCCTTTCCAAAGCCTGGAACAGCTTAAAGCCATCCTAGTCCATCTTTCCTGCTGAGATACCATTTCAGATAATCCGATCTCTTGCTATGTGTAGGAGCTAGGTGCAAATGACACCAGAAGAAGAGATCTTCTATCATGCAGATGTCAAATTGATTAAAAAAAAAGAAGCATAAAAACAAAAGACCAGCTGACTTGGGCTTTCCACACACAGAGAAAACTGAAATACCTTTTCTCAAAAGAAGAAAATATTTCAAGGATACTCCATGATAACTTCACCAGCCAGGTTGCAATCACAGGGACATGTTAGATTCATCACTGTTCCAAGACAGATAAAAATAGTGGGAAGAAATGTTTTCTGTCATCACTGGCTTGCCAGGACACATTACCTTTTTTCAACTGGACCAAGCCCTAGTAACTATGATTTATGTCATCTAAAGGTTACTCAGTACCAATCTAATGCTGAAAATGGTGGAATATAAGGCAATGGTCCCTCTGCATTAACATATGCATCCTTTTAAAAGTGAAAATAAAATATGTGTGAGTGGGTTTTATAGACAAAGGTCATCTAGATAGAGTAATGGTAAGGGTTTATTACTCATTTTGGGTAATGTAGACTGTTGACCTATAAATGCCATATATGAGGAAAAGGACCAACTTTACTCCTTACTTTTTAGGTATCTATCTGCACTAAACTCTTGCCTAACTAAGTGGTAGTTTATCATTCAGGCTGTAGAGCCTGCTAGATTATGAAGTACCAAATGTTCTTGAGGTCTATCTGTTCTTGGAACATAAAATGAAAATGGCACCAATTTTTCTCTCGATGTATTAAGTGCAGTGAGTCCCTGAAGGTGCTAATTAGCCAAATGTCACAATAAGCAGTTTTATATTTTGCACTTAAACTTGCCAGTCACTTAAGCTAAGATATAAAAAATGGTAAAACAATCCCAGAACTTTATTTCAGGAAAATGGAAACCTCTCTTCAGATGAAGATACATGCCTTTTGCAACACTGATGTCCTATGTCAAACATGCAAACCAACTACAACAAAAAGTGGTTAGGTGCCATTCTGAACCTCTACTGAGGCTTGAGTTTCTCTCCACACCATGTATACATGTAAATATCACTCAGTTTGTGTGTACATAATTCAGTAAATGTATATTTGATGGGGAAAAAAGCAAGGAGCATTACAGTAAGCAAAATACATTAGGTTAAGGAGCGAAGTTGTGCAGCAGACATTCATATCAATACTATGAAAAGTATGGTATGTGTACACTCAGATATTGAAATCATCTTCAAACCTTTCTGGGTTTTCTCTGTCTGTTTTTCATATAATCTTAGTAAATCATTAGAAATATATTCTAACCTCCTCCTTCTCTTTGCCCTCCAAGAATGCCTTTATTTTAATCTAAGGTATTTGCTGCCAGTAGCTGTACAAACAGTACCTGAGCATAACTAGTTATCTGGAGTCTTCATGGGACTTTGTGAAGTTCCATGAAGTTTAAGAAGCTCCTATTCCTCAGCTGCTTGGTATTCCTTTTCCACTGAAAAATAATGATTTCAGAAAGTGGCTGGCTAAATTAATGGAAAAGAAACGCATCAACAGCTATTAAAACAAACAAAAAGAAAACACCTCTGGCTTGGGCAGTCTTTGAGTCTAGCTCTAGGATGTGATTCTAAGCGATAACATAGCATATATTTGGGCTTATAACATGGGTGATGTAAAGTACTCTCCAGAGGGATCTAATTCTTTCTAATTTAAGAGCTTAAATTTAAGAAGCTTGAAAATTCCCACATGCCTAGAACAACCTTTAGGTGTCTTTCAGCTTTTCAAGAGAAAGTGTTGTCTCTGTGCTAAAACAAGGACCTGAAATAGATTAATCTTCTGCTGTTGTCATAGATCTAACAGATCACAGGATATTTATTTATCAATATGACACATGGGTAGAGAGATTTTTTGACTTCAGATTATTTTACCTAGGTTAATTAATTAATGTGTACAAAATCAGTAAATGAAAAAAGGCTGCCACATCAAAATAAAGCAGCATTATTAATGTTGTTACTATTTTTTTGTGGCTTTTGGGTATGTCTTAGCATACCTATATCCTCTTCTACACAGAGGAATAACTTTCTCCCTGCTGCTGTTTACTGCTTGATCTTTCAACCTTGTTGTGAAACAAAGAATTTAGGAGTATGGTTTGTATGAAGGGCACCGTTTCAGAATCAGGGTTCTTTTCAGACTTTTTTTTTACTGCATCACATGAATGAACAATCAATCAGCCAAATTAGAGCCTAGTTCTGAAATCTGGAAATAAAATAGTTACTTGCTCTGCAATTGCTTTTTCTTTTTAAAGACTCCATCACAAAGGAGAGCATTCTTCACTGATAATGCTTAGTCAGATGCTCATTTGTTTTTTCTGTAATAAAAGAGTGAGTGGCATCCAAGGTTTCATTTTGACCAGGGATGGAACCCTGTCAGAACATGACAAGTAAGATTAACAGGACATAATAATTTCTCATCTATCGATGACCTTTAAAGAGAATTGTAGTTATTACCTTAGAATATTCTCTCATTTATTACCTGAATTCCAACGCCTTTATGTAGCAGAAATATAGATGCTTGGCTTCAAAACAGAGAAATATGATTTAAGTGTTATAACGGCTGCAGGCGGTGAAGTCTATTTCAATTTTTTTCACATTATATGGGATTTTTGAAGATGGTGGTGGTTACTAGACCAGACAGTTCACTGGAGAGGTAGAATGAGTTTGTGTCTTAGGGCTAAATTAGTTATAAAAGGCTATTTTCTCAGATCTGGCAGAAGTTCATTAAACTGATTAGGTGTGCTTCTTGGATAGCCATCTAAGTTATTATTAGTAAAGTCCTTTACATTGTAAGCAAAAAGATGGGTATTGAGATGTGAAAAATTATTTGAACATTCACCCTTTTACAGAAGTAAAAGTCAACCAAGTCCATCTTTGGTGGAGCAAAACTCAGTGGCAGAATTAGTTTTGTTGTTTTCTGATCCCAGGCACTTCCAAATGTCTTTTATTTCACCTTCTTGGTCTCAGTGCTCTTGCAGTAGGCACACAAAATCAGAATTCTTTCTGACATTACAAGCTGGGAGGTTTTACATTGTAGTTAACTCCTTGATGGGTTTCCTATGCTTCAGCATTTTCTATAGTTGAGCATTTTCCTGGGTCGTCAAACAAATGTTGACCTACCTGTTCTTCAACTCAACTTTGACATAATGGCAGGTGTTGCTATTCCTAAATGGACAAAACTAGGAACACTTAGTAATAATTAAAATGGAAAGATGTGTAACCAAAATGGTCAGTTTTAGTTTGTTGTGCAACATAGAAATGGGGAATTG
>VYZW01017002.1:7119-20095 GCA_013401315.1 Balaeniceps rex | reverse complement strand
TTTAGGCTAGATATAAGGAAAAAAATTTTTACAATGAGGGTGGTGAAGCACTGGAACATGTTGCCCAGAGAGGTAGTGGAGGCCCCATCCCTGGAAACATTCAAGGTGAGGTTGGACGGGGCTCTGAGCAACCTGATCTAGTTGAAGATGTCCCTGCTTACTGCAGGGGGGTTGGACTAGATGACCTCTAAAGGTCCCTTCCAACCCAAAGCATTCTATGATTCTATGATTCTATAAATCCTTAATTTTGAAATGGTTTAAAGCCTTTGTATTTGAGCACACCAGTCAAGGGCCACCCTTGCAAAGCTTCACTATAAAAAAAGAGTAGAAAGTGTGCAACACCCCACTGGTCAAGAGCTGAAAAACTCTTGTTCTCATATCATTGACTGGGACTCTCTTTGTGGCTAATAAACTGCTTTTTTTTATTATTATAGGCAAGCTAGAATATCAGTAGGCAGTGACGATTTTTCTATTGACTATAACAAACTCTTAGTCATATGAGGAGTCCAAAGTCCTGGATATTTATATTAAAACCTAAGGACATGTAATCCATGATAAATAAAAACAAGACTTAGTCTTATTTTAAAATGCCTATAAAATACAGTGTTTGCCAGGCTTTGCTAGCCAAAGACTTTGGCAACGTAGACACTCCCAAGAATTTAGTCTCTCCTTTCCTTTTCTAAGTAAAACTGTGTGCATAAGGTTTGAGAAAGCATAAATGTTTGTATCTGGACTCGTATGCGAGCTCTCCCTGCCCACACAGTCCAAGTATGTGAGGTTGCAAATAAGGGGCAGGCTGCAAATTCAACCTTCAACCTGTACAAAATACACATGCACAAGTCTGGCCCTAGCTTTTGGATTGCAAAATGACAATTATGTTGGTTTTGTTAATTGGGATACACCTGCATCTCCTTTTTATGGGGGTCTTCTTGAGGAAAGGGGGCAGAAGGAGTTTGGCTTTTGATCAGTCCAGATGGCACCTGGTCCTTACACGGTATCACCCTCAAGAAATGTGAGCTAACTGGAAAAGCCTGAGGAGCCAAGAGCCAAGGACTAGATTTACTAAACTAAAATGTGGGCCCTTTGCTATTTTTTAGGGTTGTTGGAGCAAAGCACTAAAGCTGGTGAATGTCTGAGGATTACTCTGTGCTTCAGTTGAGCAATCCCTGCCATCCATAGATGTATCTTTCCTGTGCAGAGCTCTTCCTTCGTTGTCACATAGCTGCTTCTGACCGTCCTCCATCTCACCGGCCAAACCTGTCTGCATTTTGCTGGGTACCTGCTCTCTGATTTCTCCCGCCATTAACCTGAATCCAGCCTCTGACGCTCAGTATGTCTTGAATTTCAAGCTCTCCCCAGAGCCTTTCCCAATGCCTGGCTCTTTTTCAACTGTACAGATTTTCTTCAGATCAAGGACTAAAGTTGAAAAAGAGAGAGGTTCTTAGCATCAGTTATGCTGATAATATGCCTAATGAGCTCATCTTTGATAGCCTAGGCCATTAAAAGCTGAGTCTTCAGGTATGACACTGCTTTTAAGGCTAGAAGGAACTACAGGATTGTCCGGCCCATGATACAGTATTAACTTGGCCTTTTAGATGCCACACACCCTACAGCTTGAAATCATTATTGAGTTCTTATTATGTGAGCAGGCTGGTTGCTTAGAGATGAGATATCCATTTTTTCCTCCTCTCAGAGTCATCAACTCTGATTATATTTGAAGTCTTTTCTATTGTTTGGGGTTATGTGGGTATGTGAGAATCGTAACACCCACCAAAAAATGCTTTTGGCCTGATGGTTGCATGGAACAGTTTGAAAATGGCATCCACCTGAACCCTAAGGATGAAGACCCCATAGGCAAGGAGAAAGGATCCCAAATTTATTACCGATATAAATATAACTCATGATTTGACTTGTCATGGTTTTTGAATGCTTGGAGATATCATTATTCAATTTTAACAGTTAACTTCTTCCTATCATCAGAAGGTGAAGCAAATCTAATTTTAACACATTGTCTAATTTACTAGGCCACTTTTGTAGTATTTATACAACCCTAAAATAAAGATTTCTGATGTTGGATATTGCCAGAAACATTTATCAAATTACCCCTGATTCTTGTAAAGAATCACCTTTGTTCCAAAGGACCTATTTTAATATTAATATGCTTAATATTATGGAACCACCCAGAGGACTCTAGGACTTCGAGAGCTATAAAAATAGCTGTAAAGACACAGTACCACACATCAGACAAAATCTGTTCTGCCCTTTGCAGATGAGACATATCCCATCTGGCTCTCCATAAAGGGGACAGGCATACATGTTTCGAACTAGCAGAAAGAAGGCAAGAGGCTTTCAGTGTGAACAGCCTGCTGAAAATGCCAGAACTGGATGAGGAGAGATGACAGCCAAAATGGCATCATTCCTCATTTCCTTCCATTCTGCAGGAAATACACGGATACACACAGACACGCGCACGCACGCAGAGAGGCATATATGCGTATGTGCAACAAGCAGCCTCCAAATCCCATTCCTTAGTTTCTCAACAGCCAGAGCGGGGAGGTTTGCGTCCCAAGGTGAGCAGGAGCCATGTGTGAAAGGCAAAGAGGGATGTTCAGTGTTGCAGCATTAAGGGAAGTGGATCTTGTGCAGGGCCTGAGCAGCCCTCCTAGACCTTTTCAGTGCAATGGTAAGACATTATTGAGGAACAGCTTCTGCCCTTCGGAAGTGAGAGCAACGTTACGGGGACCTAGCAAATCTCTCACATTCTGCATGCATTTCACTGAAATATTTTTCCCATCTACTGTGCCCCGAGGGCACCTGCATCTCGCATCCTGCAGCTATGTGTTGCAGGATCTCCTGCTCCACCACGCTATGAGCCTGACCCCGCTATGAGCCTGACCCCGCTGTTCACCATGATCTGTGATTCACAGAGAGGCTGTGGGGTGCTGGAGTGGGAAGGAGACTACAGCACTGTGGAACACATACCTTTGATCAGTGTCTTGTGTGGAAAGAAGCCTGCCCAGAAAGCAGAGGGGTGTCATGTCCTTTCCTCCACCACCTGAACGGGCACATCCACTCTATGACCCTGTCTGCATACACCTTGCTGGCAAATGAGCCGGCTGGCCCGTTTCAAATCTGGAAGTTTCCTCTAATGATTTCAAATAACTGAAAAAGTGTCATCACAGTTGGTGGAGAGAGACTGGCACTTCTAGGGCACCAAGAACATCCTAAAGTGGGTCAGTAGGTAAACAGGTCAGGTGAAGCCCATGCTCAAAAGCACTTACCACCTTCCACTGACTGTAGAAGTTGCAAGTGACTAGCACGGAGGAAGGTGTCTCCTCGGTAGGTATCCAAAGCTGGGTGAGGTGAATTTCCACCTTAATGTCTTGCCCAAGCAAGTCCAGAGCATTGAACAACCAGTTCTCCGCTGTGAAAGACAAGGTCGAACCAGACAGGGCACACACAACAGGAGATGCGTGCAGGAGAAACCCCAGCCATGTCATGATCTTGTGACCGCTCAGCTGTGCCTGTCACCCCTGCCAAAAAATGTATACACAGTGGGATGTTGCCCTTTCTGCAGTGGAAAAGCAGAGACCGCTCCTTACCCACTTAACCTCCCCACTTGCAGCAATTCTTTTTTTTTACGACAGCTTAATGTTGAAGGTGTTTAATGGGGAACACCCATAAGCATTGCTTCAGTCCATCAGCTAACATACCAATTCACAGGGACACTGCAGAAGAGGAAATGCAGGAAAATTGATGTAATTAACTGCAGAAGGACTAAAAGCAGACAGACGCTATTTATAGAAACTGCAGTTTGGGAGGACACAAAAGTTAATATCCTTACTGCGGCGCTGCCAACTTTTGCTATTTTATGGTAAGTCTCACAGTATTTGTTGCTGTTCTTAAAACTGCGTATCCTTGTATAATGGGATCCTGCGACAATCTTCGCTCGCTAAGGCAAGAAACTGTGGTTGGAAAAAACTTGAAAGTGGGAACCCCAGAAGCAGAAAATAAATAGGAGAATATAAAAAGACATCAGTTTATGTTTTGGGAAAAAATGTGATTCTTAAAACAATTCTGTAAGGTTTTTTTAATCCTGGTAATTTTTAACACCAAGCGCTCGGCCATGATTCTGCTCTTATAGGAGCTGTGTGGGATATCCTGTACACATGGAGTCAAACCCTCAGTTTCACATCTCCCTAAAAGAAAATACTGTCTCAGGATATTGTTCCTGAATGCCAAACTGGGTGTCTGTTCAAATTAAGAGATATTTAATGACCCGTCATGCTTACATTTTGCTATATCTAAGTTTCTTAAAAACTTCTCCCACAAAAGCTAATTAGAGCTGCTTGAATGAGTTTTTACAAGCAATTGTCTGAGGGGAGCTATGCCTTCGCTAGAGAATTAACAAAGGGAAGTTGGGGCTCTTCTGCTATTTGGTCGTTAGGATTGAAGTAGTGCAAACCAATATTACCACGTGGTTGGTTTGCTGGCTAGTCACACTTCGCCTTTGGATTTTGTGACTATGCAGGGCAAAAACAAGACTCCCATACAGCTCGGATGCCATGTACGCGGAGAAAAGAGGTGGTTGCAGGCTCTTTCTCCTTCTGGGAAGGCGAGTGCCACTTTCAGTCTGGTGCAGGTCTAGGCCAGCACTGATCGATTGTCTCCTGCCTAGCGCTGACTCAGAATGGCCAGCCTTAGTACAAAATGGTGTAAATGGGCTGTAAACAACAAGATTTGAAAAGAAAAGGAAGAAAAAACCTCAACAGCAGGACAGTGAAAGGGTGACTTTCCCGCCTTTGGGGAATTCATCTGTAAGTAGAACTGATCGGAAAAATTCTGGTTCATTGAGCCTGACTGCTTTGTCTGAAACCTAATAGCCTGAAGGGCTTTTGCTGAAAGTAAGGCAGCATTCTCTGTGGTACCTGCTGGGTTTGTCATGCGACTCGTGATACTGCTTATGTGGAGGTTTGGCCAGTCTGCTCTTCCACTTGCTGCGGAGGCAAGGGATGCCCTAAGGTCTGGGATCCCTGACTCTGCAGCACTCATCCCTGGTGCCTGGGGCACTTCTAGCTGCTCGGGCAGCTTGCAGGCTTTTTAAAGTGTCTGCTTGTATTAGCAGAGAAACTGTCAAATTCAAGATTTTAGTAACTTGCATCCTGAAAAATTCTTCAAGTAAAGGAGTGGTTTGGAACCAATTCAGACTATCTACAAAATAATATAACAAAAAGTATAAAATTCCTTGTAATAGGAATACAAGCTCCTGACTACTTCTGCTTTTAATATCTATGCCCAAATACAGTGCTGAATGCCGAGATCCAACCATATAGTTCTTTGCTACTCCCTTAAAAATTCCAAGCACAGACTATGAAAAGGCCACATACTTTAAGAACACTGATACGTCAAACTTATCATCTGTGTTTATATTATATGCCAATGACGATAAGAAATAAGTCATAGTTTTGGCCTACTAAACCTAATGAACTTCAGTGGAGACCTGCTTTTAATAACAGTATCTAACCAAGCGTTTCTGCAATACTAAATAGACCTGATCTGTCTTCTATTGAAGACAGTTCAAGAGATCTCATTAATTCCCTAGAATTTCCCAACAGTTTAAAAACCTGTAAAGACTCAGAGACACTCGTTATTTGTTTTTTTTTTCTGGTGTAATAGTGAAATTGGTATTCTCTAGGTATGGCGATTCATCTTACTGTTCTGTAGATCTCTCTGCTGTGTAGCAAGCAATAGCTAGTCAAGGTTGTATGGCAGTGGAGTGTATATAAGCATCAGATACAGCTAGGTACCAGTGGTGAATGTATGTCACAGAAACAGCTGAAAGATGATTTCTAATTCAGCATTCACTAATGCAATAAATAGAAGCTTGTACCTCAAAGACTGTATATTAAAATGGGAGGGGAGGCTTTTTAAAACCGACTAGCTTTTCCTGTGTTTGGAAAAACAAAATGAGTGCTGGCAGTCTTCTGATCTGGAAGTAACACTCAGTGGTGGAAAAAATGGGTATTTCTTCCCGCCCTGTTGTCCAGAAGCTGAAACTTCCAACCGGTTCCCCATGAACAGTACTTCATGGTGCTGTGCTGGTTTATTGGCTCAGGAAATTGCTACTGCTTTGTCAGCAGTGTCAGTGATCCATGTTTCTTTCCTTACTCCAGTCTTCCCTGCTGGCCTTAATTTAAACAGGTTTTTATTGTCTGTGTTTTTATATTATCAGGTAACACTACTAATCTCTGCCTGACTGAAAGTGACCATAAATAGGCTATATATGCTGTACAGCACCCACCATATGTGCACGATATAAACACACATACATGCACCCATTGTATATATACACATAGTCTGTGCATACACACACTAGATCTGTCTCTGCATAGTATACAGAGATGTAGTACAATGTGTAGTAATGATATTGTAATCTGTAGTAATGATATTGTAATCTGAGAGATTTCAGTAGGGCACTGCTTGCCTTTATTAAATCAATTACATTCATTAAGCCAGAGCAATAATTTCACACTGCAACTCAAGCTCCTGTATGCCTTGCAAGAAAAGCACTGGACCTGAGATAACTAATGTTTTAAATAAATAATACATGGGAAACCAGAAGGAATGCCAGTGAAAGGGTGGTGTATCAACAGTAGTTAGAAGAAATCTGAAGAGCAGCCAGCATAATAAATTTAAAGGGTGGAGGAGAACTGCAATGGCAACACAATGTTTTGATCAAAATAAAGCAATTTTTATACGTAATGAAGCACTAGTCCATGATTTTTAAAGACCCATGCATTCAACAACCACAGGCTGCCTTTCAAGTTTACAAGCTAATATATCTTCAAATTAAGAAAGGATATATCTTATAATTCTCTTTCAACAAAACACCAGACAGCTAACACAGCAATGAAAAACAGACTTCTTTTTTAAACAAAAAAATCTCCAAGTTTATATGGCTGGAATTAGAAGTCCAGCCAGTAAACGGTGGTGAGTACTGTTTATTCTTAATATGTTGATTTTCTTTCCACTATTACTCACTCTCTGCTTGGTTGCAACACAAAAACCTCTCTACTCTTCTGCTCTCTGACCCTCCTTGTCTGGTCCTCAGACTCCCTCTCTCCTAGCACAGACCTTGGCCAGATCAGCATGACAAACTGATCTGGTATGTACAAGCAAGGTATGTACATCAATCAGGGGAGTGCTGAAGTGTGATCTGCAACCAGCATAGCTGTGCCAGCAGAAACCCCTAGTATGGATTAAGACATATCAGCAAAAGTGCTCTTTTACAGGGTGCCTTTTTTTTTTTTCTCAAGAGGGCTGCAACAAGCTCTATCAGCAGAAGTGGAGTTTTCACAGTCTAACCTGCAACTGGAGTATGAACACTTTGCCAGAGTGTAGCCTCATACACTACCTCATAGCACTCATAACATAAATTTGGCTTTCTGCACTCCAGAGGTCACTGTTAATAAGAATACGTCCTAAACTCTCACCATGGCCTTGGCTCTCTCTCTGCCCACTTCCTCACTCATCGTCCTGCTTTGCCCTGTATCATTCGTCTCAAACATATCCAAACCCGTGCATTTCACCTCACCACCATTTATCCTGTGTAGTCTGATCTTTACTGTCACATTCTCCACACACTTTCTACTACTTCATGCCTGCCCTCAGAAAATTATCTTCCTATTAGCTAGATATGAGCATTTTTGTATCAGACAGCTAATGCAAGGCATATAAAAATGAATGGTTTTGTTCCCTAAACCCCTCTAATGTACAGAAGAAAAATAGTACATTTGGGTCTTTTTTTATTTGCCGTCTGGTATTTGGAGTGTTGGGACTCATTTTCAGGCAATCAGGACTAAATTCCTGCTTTAGTTTTTATATGAAAACTGAGATTCTCAAATAATAATGCAATCTGAGTATCTGGGGGTTTAAGGATTATTATTTTTTATCACCTGCCTTTTGCTGAACAAACTTGTTCAAATCCTACAATACTTTTTTTTCCCTGTCTGAAACCAGTGAAAACCACCTAACCCTTCCCCAGCTCCCAAAGTTCAGGCTGTGTTGATGAGGGGAGAGGGTGGCAAGAGGAAGAACCCAGACCTGAGCTGCGGTGGCTGGTTGCTGTTTATACCGAAATGATCAACAACTTAGGCAATGCCATCGGACCTGAATGAGCTGTAAGCACAATATTCAGTATTTTTGACCTTGTAGCAAAATACTGGAAATGGTACCCTTCAACTTCAGTGCTAAGACTCCATTCACCACAGGGCAGCTCACTTGGGAAGGAAAAGATGTCTCACCCTATCAAAGGGACAGAGGTTCTGCTGTGCACGCAGAGTGACCCTGGGGGGTTACACTTGTGCTGGTATACTGAGGAATTAACATCACTCCTGAGTAAATATCTAAGAAGCCAGAAAGTAAAGGATGCTTCATGAAGGGGGTTCAGCTATTGCCGTGACGCAGTGGTCACTGATTGCAGGGGCTAGGATCCTACCTTTTAGCAAGTGTGCATGAAGCCTTGAGGTTCTTCTGGGACACCAGGAACTTACGTGAGAATATGTTATTTAAATATCAAGTGACTCAATTTGACTGATAAAACAGATGGAGCAACCATGCAGATAGTATGGAGTTCAGTCAAATTGTTCCCCCCTGCCTCAAGCTTCTCTGTGGGTAAGGGCCCCATATGGAATCTTTGGGGAAGAACTCTGTCTTCTTTGACTCCTCCATGCTTAAAAGCAAAGCAGAAACAAACCTTGGGCACAAGCACCAGCATGTAATCTCCTGGAATGCTTAATTTTTAGCTCAGTTTTTGGTCCCAAATATTGTTTTGGTCTGTGCCATCTACTAGTCTTTCAGGCAATGACTGGGCAGTGGTTTGGAGCATAATATGTACCAGGTATTTGAGAGGGGATTATGAAGGAGACAGCTTAGCTCTTGAAATGTGAACAGTACCGTCCTAACAGCCTGCAGAGATCGGACCCTGGCCCATTTGATTTATTATTATACAAGCAGCCTCTGAGGCGGAATTTTTGCCCTTTCACACTTCCATTTAACCCATGATTTTTATCTCTTCCCTTTATATTCTCTTGTCCACCTGACTAGCGTTCTTTGTCTTCACAGTAAACCAAGAAAGTAGTTTTTCTCACCTGCAGACAACATTCACCCTAATTCCCATGTCCATGGAACACATAGCAAAATTAGGTAGTGTGCTAGCCCCTGGCAGATACCTGTTCCTCAAAGGATAAAGAAAGCTCAGGAAGCACTGGCTGATGTCTTGTCAGACAAACCAGTTCTTGAATCTCTTTGCAGATGGAATATTCTCTGCAGCTCATTGACCATCACATGAAAAAGCCACTGCTGTGCTTCATTTTCACATCGTCAACAAATTGATGGCACAGCTGGGAATTCTCATAATCTCTCTGCTCCAGATGTTTCTCTCCACTTTCTTCCCACTATATAAAATCCTCTTCTTTTTTTTTTCCCTAGTGGTGGTTTTAATCACCTTACAGAAAACATTAGGTGAGATTTGTTGGTTGCCCCGCAAATTAAGGAGTCCAAAAGACCCCAAGAGAGGGTCAAAATAAAGCTTTGAGTTGGTATTTAATTAGCATTTATCAACAAACAGATTTTAAAGCAAATATTAGTACAAGCTTACTAATAAAGGGAAGTGTTTGTGTAATGTCACTCCCACTCATTTTCACCTTGGGATATTTTAGGGGCTGATAACCTGGAAAAGTGAACAAGTGGTGAGTACTGTACAGACTGTGGGCAGTAGGAAAAACTGTTTGTCTAAACTCAGTGTTGTGACAACTTCGTGATAAAGACATCAGGCCCTGGTGTCCTTGGAGTTTAGGTGGGCGGGTGAGTCACTTATTGCTATCCTGACATGCCATAAGTAGGTGGCTGTACTCCGTTGTCAGAGTATGATCCTTCAATTTTTGTTCAGTGAGAGACATCACCATTTAAAAATGGATTTATTTTGGCTTACACTTGAATACCCAGTGTCATTTTTCATTCTGAGCAGTGAGCCGCTTAAAAACAATACACCTTAGACTTGTCTACTGCCATTTACCAGTCCCATAGTCTCAAACCACTTCATCTGCTTCAACACAGTGCAAGGTGTCCAAATGCGGATGGTATGGCTGGAAGCAAAATTGCAGCCAAAAGCTACCTTGGAAAAGCGCTGTGCTATAAATATCTTTTATTGCTGGTCATGCTACCTATGACAGAAGCCATACATAGGAAAAGGCGTAGGAAAAATGTGTAAGCAGCAGGATGGGTAACGCACTTATCTTATTCCAGGCATCATTTCCTCAGAAGACTGGAAAAATATGCAGATGCAAGAAATCTGGTATTGCTGCTATCTAAATGGGAGTTTAACATTGGGTTCCCTGAAGTGGTTTTGGTTAATCGTGAAAATCTGTCGGAATTATTGGCACATAATATTGAAGAGAAACTTTGGACTTTATGGTTTCCTTCAGTGAACTGCTGCAGAGCCTGTAGTCTTTTGCTAAGGAGCAAATACTGCCCACTAGCAACCGTGTGGCTGAGTGGGCTGTTACAGAGCTATTCCGGAAGGGTTCGGTAACCGAAGGTCTTCCATTACCATTATTAAAAATGAAACATTCATCCACACTAACGTATATTTTTGCTACATACCCAAATTCTTAATTTTGTGACAGGCTGGACAAAGCTCCTGAAACCTTAGGAGAAAGTCCTAGAAATGTCCGAATCATTAACGTCCAAACCAGCCAGCCACAATATGACAATTTGAAGGACCTGTAGTCAAGCTGAAAGATACTTGTTCAAAACTGTCATTCCTCTTTCTGAGAGTCCTTCCTCCTCACTCTCCTATGCTCTTAGGAAACTGGGCGCGGACCCCAAAAGCAGCATCAATTCTGCAGCCCTAGCAAGTTTCAGATTCAGAAACTGGTTGTCTGGCTTTGGGTTGATTTTTTTTCTTTTCTTGGAGAGGGAAGAGCTTGTATTAAATTTACTTTTTCCTCCCTATTGTGTTCAATAGAGAACTTTCCTTGGATATGCCCAGGCACTGACCCATTTTTGTATTTCAGCCAGCACAGCCTGGTCGAAGAGCTGCTTGGCCTTGATCCAAAACGGAAGGGCCTTTCCCTGTTCCCTAGATATCCACCTCCACTGCACTGGTATCCTGGCCCCCAAGGGCTGCAGGCGTGGCCACTAGCTCTGAACACATTCAGCCTTCCCAAGCAGTCTTATTTTCTCTTCCATTTCTTCCTCCTAGCTCCTTTGTTTTACCATCTACCACAATCACTTCACTCATCCTCATCAGTCCAACCCAAGGCATGAGGCAGTTTGCTTCTCCTTGAAGGCTACAAGGATCTGGCCTCCTTTTCTTTCTCACGGTCCCTGTTTCTCTTGAACTCAGTGAGTTCACTTTGTTCCCCCTCTCCTGAAGAAAAAGCCCCCAACGGCTTGTACCTGTATACCTCTTCCTAAAGCATCTGGTTCAGCTAACAGCCTTAAAAAACACAGTTAAATGGTTCTGTCTTTAAGAGATATGGGCAAATTTGAGTTTGGTACAAGTAGTCACAACACCATTAATGCTAATAGATTTATACCAGGAACAAAATTAGTCTAAATTGTCTGTTTTCCTTTTAAAATAGCTATCCAGAATAGAAGATGTGCACTCTGTCCAGCCACACAGTTCATTCGTCCTCATTGCCTGCATCTGTTGTGGCAGGCTGTTCTTTTTAAAGATTTCAGTAATAAAAAATGTTTCCATTTCTACTAATACACCATTGTTTGCAAGTTTGGAGAATTCAGCATACTTTTGGTAGGTTTTTGAGGATTAGCTCTTGCACACTGCATGCTTATTTCAGTACAAGAAAGACTGCTTATGCATATTTGTTGTTATAGTTGAATTTGCTGCTAGAAATAAATCTCTACAAATACATGTTATTTTGAAAACCAATAATGTAAAGAATAATAATTTATAGTGAATATTTAAAGTTTCACTCCAGTTTTCTGTCAAAGGCTAAAAATGAACATAAATGGCATTTGGAGTAGAGTTAGCGAATGACATTAGACTAAGAAGTGAAAATGCAGCTTCCTTATCTTTCTAGCATCCAGTGTGGCAGATCTCATAATAAAAATGCCTCATTTTCTGAGATTGCTTTTCCAACATTTCCTTCACTTGAAAAAATGCAGGTGATTTGTAAAAAAACAGGTGAGTTATATGCACGCAGAATTAAAAAAATTAAATCCTTGCTCAATTTATAGGCTGCCTCACTTTCAAGAACAAGCTTTGCAAGCTACCTGCCTGTCTCAAGGACAGCAGGATATAGCACGGCCTTTGCCAAGAAAGGGAGTCTTCTGGGTCATGGTTGAAAAATTCTGAAAACTTTCCAATAAGTCTGCTTTTAACCTGTGCCTGCTCTGTAGGTCAAATGGGGACTCTGCCTTCCAGGCTCTGAACTTAACCCCACCTGCACACCGCAGTGGACGAGGTTTTGTAGAAAGGTTTGTTAGAGTTTTGTTCCTTGTTTTCACCATGGATCACTACGAGGATGTATGTCCTTGCTCTGTCGCTAGTGACAGGGTCTGTCCAGGGCTGGGTCGTCTCCTTGCTCAACCCAGTTCTCCACTTCATCTCATCTCCTAATTAGCTCCTTAGGTGTTGCCTGGCATGGGGACCACCTCTTGCTGTGGGTGAGTGTAACAGCGTGTTGCACAAAGGGTCCTTAATCTTTTTCAGTTTGTATTTCACTACCACATTACACCAACCTGAGAGATAAATATAAAAACATAGTTATTGCTAGAGCATGTACGCACTCATGCTCGTACATGGCATTCATCTGTGACATTTGTGCTGCTCCTTCCTCCCCCAGCCTCTCGTCCCTGTTCCTTTGCTGTAGGTCACCTGCCCCAAAGCAGAGATGGCTGAGCAGTGTGTGTGAGCTTCAGTGTGAAGCCTGGTCCTGTAACTCAGCCCCCC
>VYZW01017001.1:15469-27812 GCA_013401315.1 Balaeniceps rex | reverse complement strand
CTCCTACGAGGACAGGCTGAGAGAGTTGGGGCTGTTCAGCCTGGAGAAGAGAAGGCTGCGGGGAGACCTTATTGCGGCCTTTCAGTACTTAAAGGGGGCCTATAGGAAAGTTGGGGACAGTCTTTTTAGTAAGGCCTGTTGTGCCAGGACAAGGAGTAATGGTTTTAAACTAAAGGAGGGGAGATTTAGGCTAGATATAAGGAAGAAATTTTTTACAATGAGGGTGGTGAAGCACTGGAACAGGCTGCCCAGAGAGGTAGTGGAGGCCCCATGCCTGGAAACATTCAAGGTCAGGTTGGACGGGGCTCTGAGCAACCTGATCTAGTTGAAGATGTCCCTGCTCATGGCAGGGGGGTTGGACTAGATGACCTCTAAAGGTCCCTTCCAACCCAAAGCATTCTATGATTCTACATTGCACTCCAAGCAGTTACCTGACTACATAAATACTCTATTCCAGGATAAGTGCTGCAAACTTTTACTCTGATTTAGACAGCTTACTCTACAAATGCTTCTTTTGAGTTCAATAGGGCTGTGCATGGAATGACACTTCAAAGTCAGAACAGTAGCACCCAATCCAATGCAATTAATACCTTGCAATCAAAGAAATACGTATCTCAAAAAATTCCTTAGTCTCCAGACAGTATGGAAAGTTTTAAGATAAGTGGAAAACATGGTCTTTTTTCCCTTATTTTATAAAAGGCACTAAAGCCTTCTCTACCAGCAATGAGCCATTGCCATAAATCTAAATGAAGAAAGCCTGTTCACTGAGCAAAGACAAAACAAGTTACTGTATATCACAGCAGAGGAAGGATCTAAAGATCAAAGGGTAAATACCATTTCCTGCAATGTGTTTTTCCAGGATACAGCTTACTCAGCTTCTAAGTTGCTCTACAGTAGAGAAGGAAAAGCTATGAAAGGGTGGGAGCAGTGCATGTTTAGGCTCTGGTAGATAAACACCCAGACACCAAAAAAAAAAAAAAAGCCATGCTTGTGTAGTGGAATTGATGTTTGTAGCCATATGAAATGGCCCCTTTTTTCTGTTGTTCTTTTTTTCTAGTATTCCATTTGATAGGTTCTTCTCCCATATTAGCTCTTTTAGGCTTACTCGAAGTCAAACAAATGAGAAGTGTGGCTATGGATTTGAACTCCTAACTGCATGCCTTGTTTTGCTACAAAGAGCAATGCTTACTTGATGGCTCCTGATGGCCTGTGGATAAAGGCCACTTCACTACTCTGTTCATAGCACAGCATGTAGCTCTCTCAAATCTAAGAAACATATTGTACATCATATGATGATGATGTACAGAGAGAAAAAACACATCACAAAACAGCTACAAACACAAAAGTAATAGCAATTTTGTAAGAGCTTTTTGAAAGGCTTCAAATTCCAGCTCTCAAAGTTATCAAAGTAAAGCCTTTCTCCTCACTGCATTATATCCTTTACCTGTATTGATTATTCCTTTGTATTGCAATGCCCCTAGGTTTTCCCAAGAGGTTCTTACAGAGCATTAGGGACTGCAAGCACTATGGATTCTAGCAAAAATGCTGTGAAACGGAGAGTGACAGAAGTGATCTGGAGTCCTTCTCACACACACTGAACCTCTCAACAACTCCTCCCACAGAGTTGCTCTCAGGGACAAAGATGCTTCTCTATTGCAAAGAGAAAAGATGGGGTAGGAGTAGACATGCTGCCACTGTGGGAGCTTAACATACCACGCTTAACAGTGGCAGTTTTCAGAACAAACACACAATCAGGTGCTACAACAGTTTGAGACTAGGCAGCAAGACCCTCCATACACACTCCCCACATCACCAGTCTCATGGGAGAGCCCCTGAGCAAGCACTCACGGAGTCAGGATGGCATAAGGAGTGCTGATGGGCCAGGAGCTAGGAGGCAAAATTAATTTCTGAAGTCATTCACTCTGTTAGGACTACACAAGCTGCTCTGTTTTCCAGATGAGCCCAGTTCTGTGATCAGAAAGAGAGTATCTCAGCTCAGAGAAAGAAAGGAGATAGAACACATTAATCATGGAAACACTAGTGTTATTAGCTCACTCAGGTAGGTGAGTCTACAGGTCTAAAAAATACACAGAGCCCTGCAAAAGCCAGTCATAGTCTCTCTCAGAAGAAAGAAACATGATTAAGACAGTCTTTCATTCTCCTTTTTTTTTTTTCCTAGGAGGGAGGAACTGAATGTACATCTGCTCTGGCCTCCTAACACCAAACAGTCAGCAAGGGCCACAGCTACTGCTGGGCTGAGGCACATACGCCAGTGCTGGTCACAATTCAGAAGTCATCATGTAGCCATGGTTCCCGCCTGGCAGACCGAGATATTCCTGTAAGCATGGGGAAAACAGCTATTGCCATGCGGTAACTGTGGGTGAAGTCTTCTTCAAATGGTGACTACCACAGCCAGCCCAGAGCAAAGAGAGCTCCTTTGTTTGTTTTTACCCCAAAGCAAGGGCCTGAGGTTTTTCTTTATTTGTTTGTTTTTTCCCTGACAGCTAAGGACTGCACTCCTTTTGTTCTGGAAGCCAAGGGCTGGTTTGTTTTACATTCCCCTGACAGCCAAGGCTCTATGGCGGGTTTTCCTGACTAAAGAGACAGACCAGTTATTTACTTCAGTGAAGAGAGACAGCTTCAGGTGTGCCCCAGAGTGAGATACCCCCTGGTTTAGGACAATGTTTGAGGACAGTATTTATCCTCATTTGTCTTTGTCAGAGTAGCCAGCAGTGGTAGAGACCCCTTCTTGTCTGTTCTTCACCTTATCAACTGTCCAAACACTTACGTTTGCAAGTGGCCTACCTAGATGCTACCTGGAGAGTCCTTGCAGACAGCCAGTGCAGCTACACAGCTGCACCTCTGCTGTCCCTCTCCTGTAATTACAGTCAACATCCACAAAGAACACGTAATTCTCTCCACCACTCCTACTTTTAACGGTCCACAAGCTGATGAGCCATTTCTTTCTGTCTACGTAAAATACACCTTTGCCTCTAGAAGCACAAATGCACCCCTCTGATCATATTGATAACATCTATGGAGATGGACTGACTGCACAATTTTCAGCCTTCCTCTATATTCATGCCATCAATACCTGTATCAGAACATGCCGCCTCCTCCTCCTCTCCTGTCAATTAGATAAATACTAACAACCATTTTGCTGCTAATCCAAAGGTATTGCTTCATACTCCCAAACGCTTCTTCAAAACAAGTTATACTTTGCTCTCAATCAGGAGGAGCAGAATAGTTTCTACGAATATTCTTTCTTAGTTTTATATAGCAGCTTTCAGTCCAGTGGTTTTCATGCAAAGGTTTTATTTTAAAGGCTCAAAAAAAAAAAATCACAAAAACTGAGGAAAAAGACAGTGAGGTTGCAGCTATATTGAAATGACATCAAGTGAATGCAAATTAGGAAAAGGCAGTGACATTGTACATTGACATTAAGGTGTCTTTTTAAAAAAATATCACAAGTACAATCAGTTTTGGCACTGTTTCCCTGTCTGAATCCAAGGTATCTCCCTGGTTTTATTTTTAGTATCTTTTCTGAGCATTAAACAATTCAGCCAACCACTTAACTCTAAGCATGTGAGTAGTCCCACTGAAATGAAAGTTAAGTGCTTTCTGAATGTGGATTATCCTTAGTTCTCAAAAAGTCATTCAAATTGTATTTAAATGTAGAGAACTTTTATACCTGCAAAAATCTAAAAGGAAACAATTTACTATTGAAGTTTATAGCAAGCACTTCAACTAGGCAATAATGTTGATACTCATTGACTTAGTTATTTATTTTATGGAGAAAATGTACAGAAAAACTCACTCCATTTACCAATCCTTTGGGAGATTTTCATTACTGGCCTTATATAACAGCAATTGAAGATAGAAACAAAATATTATTTAACAAGGTTTTATATGACAACATAAAGAGTGACTGCTAGCTGAGTGTTGATTCAGACATATTTCTGCCAAGGTCACTTCCCTGCCAAAATATACCTCCAATAACCATACATAAATTTTATTTTTAATAAATAACCACTAAATGGTTGTATAAACAGAGTAAACTGTGGGTAACTGTAGTTTATAATGAATATCTGTTGTAGCAACATTAACAAATACCTTGCACAGACTGACTGCAAGTCAGTGCCACCATCACTAGCTTGTTGGTTGGTGGCAAACCAAATGATGTTGGAACACATCAGTGGTTTCCCTTGCTGAGAAATCTACGTGCTCGCTACATCAGCTTTCACGCTCCTGAAGTACCCCTCATGTCTGTACTTTTCAGACATTTGGCTTTGGAAAGCTTACAATTTATAAAGGAATAGTCACTGACCCGGAAAGTCACTGTGGCAAGACTGTTCCCTGCCCAAAACATAAACATGCTTATATGGAGGCTGTGTGGTCTGAAGTTTGAAATAGGAGTCTGGGATTAAAAAAAAAAAAAAAGTCAGCTACCAACTCCTTGTGTGACCTTGGGCAAGACTTTCAACACCCTTATCCTTCAGTTCCCTAACTGTGTAACTAAGAGAGTGATGGAGAGGGATTTGTGAAGGTTATTGATTGATCACTGTTTGCAAAGCCTGCTGAGATGCCACTGGGAAAAGCATTAAACTGTATGTGTTTAAAGGATCGATATAAGTTATTACATTATTATTGAAATAATGGTAAATACATTGTACAAAAAAAATGATGGCAAAGGAAGAGAAAAATAGCTGCAGACCAACCTGCAAAAGAGGAGTTATATTTGGTACATTATGTCTGATCTTGTAGCAGCAGTTAAAGAAAGCACGAGGAGACCCTTTTATAAGAAAGGCAGACCATTTTATTAAAGGATGAAATGAGCACTGAACAAATAGTTCGTGGAATTCCAGATATGCTGATACTAATGGAAGAAATAGTTAAGATGACAGAAAAAAACTTGTGTTTTCAAAGACATCAGATGCGTTTGTACTAGGGTGGGCCTTTTCCTGGTGACACTCCATTGATTTCCTGGGTCTTGCAGATGCATGTGGTCCATTTGCATGATGCATTTAGCCCACTGCCCCTCCCCCCCAAAATTACCAGGTTATGCTTTTCTTAATTTATTCCATTTCTCAAGCTTCCACATCTTAAAATAGTACTGTCATTCCTACCTTCCTGTGGCCAGTGAACTTCTCCACTGCGAATTATCAGTATATTCTATCAGCATTTTGTTATCGGTGTACTCTGGAATTATTATACAATCAAGATTTGAAACAAGCTACATAGAATACAAAGGTGCCTTTTCTCAAATACTTCTCTCTCAAAAACAAATAACAAAAGAAAGATACCTTGATTCCCTGTGACCTGAATATTTGCAATAACTGCTTTGATAGAATAACAGGATTCCTTTCATTTTTTACTGTTATAATCCTTGTAAAATAATGGCCAAGGACCAGGTTCTGGTACTTTTATTGACAGAAAATGACATTGAAATCTGAGAATCTTCCAATTGACTTTGACAACTTGCAGAGTAAGGCTATTAAATTAACCAAGTCACATCTGTGAATTCTAAACAAAGACCCCAACATATGGTTCGACACCTTTGCCACTGCTGATAGAAAATGTATGTATTTACTCATTAAGCTTAGACATTTAAATAGATTTATAGCCTATTCTAACAATAATATTGAAAAGTTGTGTCTCCCATAAGTCAAAAAAACTATATAGCATATGTTTCTATAGACCCAGATATTAGCCAAGATGCAGGCATTTGCAGCATAATTGTCCCACTAAACCTATAACATCACCTTTAAATGGAGCTGACAGTTCTTCCCATCTGTGGTAAGAACTCAGCCTGCTTAACAGTAAAAGCTGTGCTAAAACACTCACCCCCTCCACCTGTCTCATATGGAAACAGACAAATTGTGCTCCACTTACTTACAGTTTTGTTAAATGAAGTAATGCCCATTGGGAACTGAACAGAAACTATTACACCTCTTTTTCACAGGACCATACAGTTGATATGTGGCCTAACGTGTTTTAAACTAGAGCTATATAAACAAAGCAGAGCAGCCAACTCCCAATATTTGACCTTGATTTTATATAATGTATCCAAAGGTAGATTCACTGAAATTTTACAAGGACTTTGCATTCATTTTGCCTTTTTTCCTGGGTCACTGTAGCAGCACACTCAATGGCTACTATGCTTAGCTAAGTTTAGAATATTGTGTCTGCTTCTGAAGCACATTGGCTCTTTCCAACTCCAAATAAACCACTGAAAGGCTTCAGGAAGCTTTTCAGTACTAGAACACACACAGCTGACTTGCAACAACTAGAAAGGGGTTTCGCATTGTGTGTTTCATGCAGACTTGCAGGCTTTGGGCAAGACCAGGGAGTTGGATATTTTTTTATATATATATATATATATTATTTTTTAAGATGTGGGGTCCTTTCTCACAGGCAATGTTTGAAAAGCTGCCTAACAATCACCAGGAAAATGGCAGGTAAGATGAAGGCAAAAAGCTGGAGACCAAACCACGATGCTGTGTGACAAATGCACGTTCACAGCAAGGCCTGTGCAATTGCTAGGAACACTTAGCTGCCCAGGCAGCATCCCTCCTCCTCAGGGCCAAAGCCACATTGCACTTCCCAACTCTTACCCACAGCCCAGTCTGTATGAACTCCATGGGGAACATTTAACTATCTATCTATAGCCTCTGAATCCTTCAAACTCAGGCTTGGGGGTTAACTGCGATGTGTGTTCCCCTAGCCCCCTACAAAGGGGGAAAGCCCAGCCCTTCAGTACAATGCTCTAATCTTATGTTTAGTGTAAGATGACAAAAGAGATATAACTACTACCTTGTAAAGCAATGGAAAAGTTCCTGCATGGTTTTGAAAGCATCTTTCCCACACCAGCTTTCACAGACACCCTTCTCCATCCCCCAGGTTGCAGCACACCTGCCTGTCACTCACAGCTGCTTTCAAATTCCTGAATTAGAACACAGGTGGAGCTCAAGGCACTATACCATGACTAGTTCAAACATTACAACCTGTGTGCATTTTAAACACTGCCACTGGTCCCAGAGATGACTGTTAAAAATACTAATGACTGGGATAAGGCTCTTTAAGAAACAAGAAAGCACATTCATGTCTTCTCTTTAGAGTGTTATTTTTCACTCTGCATATTGTTCAATTAAAACAACTTCAAAGTCTCAATGCATAATAAGCATCAGACAGAGGGAAAGGAGAAGATACAAGAGCTTAACTCTAAGCTGCTGAAAGCTGATTTCAAACCAAACTAGACAAAACACAGCAAGTCTTAAGGCTCTTTGAAAGGACAGAGTTTATCGCAGGTTGTGATTTGGCCCAGTTGGCTGACATTTCAGCTCTCCATCCGAGCCTGAAACTTGGCAGACAACGCAAGTTTCTTTTTCTCCTCAGTGAGGTATCTGATTTTCTTTCCAACTATTCAAACAATTGGGCCTAAAGTTCACTTTTGCTGTATAGACATGAATTGATTTGACAAGATAAATTACAAGAAAACAAACAAAAAATGTTCTAAATTTAAAGTATGATATGAAGTCCGTGCTAAAGCTGAATCACCATTAACATTCTCCTCACAAGAAAGTTATTTCCTGGAGGCAAGATCACCAGCCGCAGCCTCACCTGCGCACAGACAGCAAGGGCCAGTAGCAGCCAGGGCTCCTCAGGGCCAGGGCCAGGCCCAGCAGCCCCAGCATCAGGCACCAGTGTGGGCATGGGCCAGGCAGGGCTGCAGCAGAGCTGAAGACCAGTACTGCTATGGCATTGCTCGGGAAAAGAGCTTTTCCCCTGGGCTGGGCTTAAACAGGGCTCCTGGGCCCAGGGGCAGGTGTGGGGACACTCCAGGTGAGGCTGGTCAAGGCAGTCAAGGCCCTCAGGCCCTGCCCCTGGCAACCTGTTACAGGGACTTTCATGAAGTAGGTGTGAAATACTGGGCTGAATCTCACATTCAGCTTCCATATCTGGCAACTATCCCCTCAGAGTTTCCAGTGACTCCCAATTTTAAAACATTTTTCCTTTTCTCTAACGGCCTGATTTTGTAGGCATTTGTTTAAGCCTGACAACTAGCAGACGAATTTGACGTTGAACACAGAATCAGTTAAAAGAAGTGGGAAGATGGAAAATACCTCTTTGTTTATACAGTGCATCCCATGCCAATGGAGAGTTGTTCCCAAAACTTTTCTGCTCTTTGAAACCATTCAAGCCATGAGATTTCCACCAGCTCCCTTGGGAGGTGATTCTACACCACATGAAGTGACATTTCCTGATAGTCAGCCTAAATTTTCTTTTGCTCAATTTCATGCCTTTATTCCTAATAATACACCCTTCGGCCATCCTAAAAATCCTCTCTCTTCTTAACGTTTGGACCCTTGCAGTATGCTAGACAGTTCACATATCCACTTTAGTCATTGTTTCCTCATTCAGATATTTCTTCTGGAAAATAAACTTGGCAGAGACCAGAAGACAGCTCTATTACCATCAAACCTCCCGTGGATGCAACTGGAAAAAGAAAAGCTCCTCAGTTAAGTACTTCAATGTGCAAATAACACACTTTGGAGTTAACAGCAATCCCCAGAGTGGTGATTCTCAGAAGCTCTGTACGTGGAAATCTCACTCCAGGACAGAGAAGGAGCTTGAACTGGCTTAGGAATTGAGGAGGAAGTTAGTGTGTTCTCATCACTAAAGCACATGAGTTGGATTATCTGAAGCTACTCCTGGCTCTGCCATCAAACTACTGTGTGGTCTCCTGTGCCTTTGTTTCCCTATCTATCAAATGGGTTTATGGGAATTTGGCTTCTTTTTTTCCCCTTAGTCTTTCTTTTGAGTCTCAAATTTCAACCCTGGGGCAAGCAAAAAATTGAGGGGAGACGAGTACCGCAGAAAAAACTTCCCTGCAAAATGCCTTGAGCCCTAAAAGCATCAGCTTATGTGCCATGTATACAGTTCAAATACTGAAGGAATTAAAAATTTCCTCCTGCTCACTTGATGAGGAGGAAGCAAAACACTTCCCAAACTCAAGGAAGAATCTGTGACAAAGGTGTGTCAAAGGACTGTAGGGTGGTGCTGACATTCCAGGTTTGACTGTGAAGTGAACAGGAGAATGGAAATCTGTCAAATGATATGATGGACTGCTTCCTTGCTCCCCATCCAGCACATGAGCACTGAGTAAGTGGTAGCTGGGGTGTGACTGGAGTACCTTGTCTGGAAGCATTCCTGGTGCAAATCTCAGCACCACTATGCTATGTTGGTATGATACTGACAGACTAGTTTAGAGGAGATGAGAAGCACCATTTAGTTTCCCTAGTCACTAAACAGCTCCAGAAACCACAACACTCACCAGAACCTAAACCCCAAGCTAAATTTTGTACTGAGTTTGCAGCACCCATCCCAGCTCATTCATCACTTCCTACAGATAGCATGTCTACTAACCACCTCAGCATCAGCACCCAAAACCAGCTGCAGTTTTTTGTCATGACCCAAATTACATAGTGGGATTTGGATGAATTGCAAGAAACTGCAGCTGGATTTTCAAACCTGCATAGGAAGAAAACCAGAACAACTTTCTGCAAGCCATTCTTTATTTTCCAGGGCTAAAAAACTAGAATAGAAACTAGTTTTTACAGAACGAACCTTAGGAGGTAGAGGCACAGGGGCATACCATCCACTACCTCCAGTCTTTTCCTTGAGTTCCTTCTCCTGGCCATTCACAGCTGAACATAGGTACCAAAATGGTTTTCAGGAACCAAGTACTCTATGCCAGAACCGACTAATTGTAAATGGGTTTACCACCCAAAGGAGATGGACCTGTGCTTAAGAAAGTATTTCAGAAAAGAGAATTCTTCCTCCTCTGCATCAGCCTCCCAAATTGTTTTGGTTCAGCTTCAGCCGATCTTTTCTAAGCCTATGATTGTTTGATTAGAGAAGTACAAGGAAAACCTGGCAAAGTCATACCTCATCTCCTTACTGACAGTCCTTGTACCTCTTTGTGAGTTAAAACAGTACAGTACATGTAATCTGAGTTCATCTACAGGTTATTTCCTATCATTACTGAAAGTGAATCATCTACTACCTTATGATGAGAGCTAAGTGAGAGCCAAGTCTTCAATACAGTCTCCTTAAGCACACGACAATGACTCCTTTTCCTGTATTTTTTTCCTACCTTTTTACTGCATCCTGTAAGACCAGGCTTAATTTTGCAGAAGTACACAATTATAGGGACAACATCTCTTGCTCTCATACTAGTCTTCCTCTGTTCATTTCATAAACCGTCATGCGAAAACTTAGCAAAAATTGCCATCTCTACCAAAAGGAATTCAAGATTAATTCAACATTGTTGTTGACAAGCCTGAAACTCAATAGCAGCCCACTATGATGAACAATTGTAACACCTCTTCCCACACTATGTCTATCAAAAATATTATTATCCCATAACTTTATGTTTATACCCAATTATTCATACAAAGCGGAGGAAAACCATGAAGAATACCCCTCAACTTTTGGTAGATTTTCAACGGGAGACCAAGTTCTTTCTTCAAAGGAGTATGTATGAAGATACTCATTTGTCTCTGTTCTGAAATGAAAGCACACATCATTACCCCTCTGATCAATCATGTCCTTTGTATTTATCTAGTTTGGTATGGTTTGTGTTTTCATGGTATTCTTCTTATTGTAAAGAAACCAGTCTCCTATGTGTAGTTAAATCTAGTTTATCAATGCACAAAAAAAATACTGGTATCAATCAATAGCTTGTCTAAAGAGGCAGCAATGTTTTTACTGTCCAGTGACCAGTAACATTAAGTGAATGAGGTGCATATTTCTCCAAATTCTTCTATGAAACTAGTTAGATTTACAAATATGAAAGCACAGTGGCAAGATCTTTTGAATCGGTAAATCAGAGTAACTTTGCTGGACCTATACCAGTTCATATCATGGAGGGTCTTGGCCCACAGAGCAGACCATCACTGTTCTAAATACACGTTCCTGTCCTACTGTATGTATAAAAGATGCTGTCTTATCTTAATATATGTCATCAATACTAAAGGACTTTGTTATATAAATTTTATATAAATATATTTCTGCTGCCATTAGTAGAACTACAACAGCAGAAAACAAGTATAACAAAGACAAATCAAGTCCCATATGGACACATAAAATTTCAGTGAAAATTAGGCTCTCCATCTACAAAAGTTAACTGACTCATCTGTAAAAACATTATGTACCAAAAGTAATAATTTTAATGAAAAAGGGAAGAATAATTCTCTACATTAGAACTGAAAACAAACAGTAGTGAAAGCAGTAAATTGAGCTAATAAGGTCCAGCAAAAACATGAATCACCCAACCCAGCAGACAATATTTGAAAAATAGAGTGGGAACATGCCACAGAGACAAGATGAGACAAAGTAAACATGTCATGTAGAACAGATGCTGCAAAACAAACACAATGGCAAAAATAATTATGTATTAATCAAAGTGTCAAGAGGAAAAAAATCAATATATTGGCAAGTTTCAAAACAGCTGCATCTAGTTTTGGATAACAGAATTTGCACTTGCAAAAATTCCAGCTGCAAATCCAGCCAGAGAGAAGATGCAAGTACAGCCTATGGCAGTAATTCATATATGGATGTCTCTAGCTAGCTGGCTGACAGTGTTTAGCACAGTTGAATATCTGAATTCATGAATGAAAACATTCACGTACTCATAAAATAATTTCTAGATGTATCATTTGCTGCCACAGTCTGCTTATCAGGAGGGGACTGCTGAACTTCACCTTACCACTCTATACTTTCAAATTCAGAAGACCAAAGATAGCTACCTAGACCATGTTCAGTCTTCAATCTTCATGTGTTAGAAAAGGTTACAGAAGCAATGTTAACATGCGCAACCAAGGAAAATTCTCATCCAGTAATAGATGAGCAGTACATATTTAAGTAAGGAATTAGCACTCAACATGAGTAATGCTTCCAAAAATGAAATCTCAGAAGAGAAAAACATTAGAACAGTGCAAAATATTCCCAGTTCAGTTAAAGATGTTAACAAGTGTATGTGTAAACATGAAATTTCAGAGGCTCTGAAATTTAAAAACACATTCAGATGGTGTTTCTCTATGTTTCTCTATGATTATGAAACACAAAGTAAAATTGTGGTTCAGCAGGGCATAACTCAGTTTCTTCAGTTTCTGGAACCAGAAACTGGACTAGCCTTTAGCTCTGATGCAACATTAGAATTTTAACCTGACGGAAATATTTCACAGTGAGAACAATCAGCCATTGGAATAATCTCCCCAGGGAAGTGGTGGATTCCCCAACATTGGACACTTTTAAGATTCAGCTGGACAGGGTGCTGGGC
>VYZW01017001.1:0-11342 GCA_013401315.1 Balaeniceps rex | reverse complement strand
ACTAAAATCTTAAAATCAAGAGAATGAAATGATCAGGAGTGAGGGGGCAAAAATGACATGAACCGAAGTTGCCCAAAAGACCAATTCAGTGAAATCTATGATATTTACAACCATTTCTTTGAACTGAGAGATGCATTAAGACTTGTGTAAGTCATGAGCCAGCTTCTAGTTTTCATAATGGAACAGGTCACACTATTTCTGGGGCTACCAAGCATTCAGTTCACAGAGAAGTCCCTAGACATACTTTATTTGAATTCTGAATACAGAAAGCATCATCCAATTTGTTAAAAATGTTTCTACAACTGCAATAACAAAGTCAGCATTGATACAACATCATTTGCTGCAAGCTATAAGGAAATCATTCCATCATTTCCAGCACATGCCAACGCATACTTGATTTATTAAAAGGTCAGGGAGCAAAGAAATTCTCAAACCGGTGAAAAACATGTGAAATAATCAGAAGGATGTCTAGCTGATAAAAAAAAAAGATTACAAATGCTGAAAGGCACAATAAAGAAATGAGGCTGGTGAACAGAAAGATTTGGGAAAGTTGAGGCAATTACCCATTAAGAAGTAAATTCCTGAGTCATGTTACAAATCAGCATGTCCTACCAAATCTAAGTAGGAATGTGCCAATTAGCAGAGCAAACATTCCAATTCTGAGAATATCTGGCTGTAATGGCCTATCTTGGAAGGCTAAACCACAAGGTTCAAGCTGTGGACTCGGACGATGATACCAGGGCTCCAGCCAATTTTCAGGGTACCTTTTCAGAGTCTGATTAGGCACACAGCTCTAATGATGGTTGAGAGACTGGCTGTCATGCAGAGTGGTGAAAAACAGCTTAGTGTTTCCATAAGTTTTCACCATGTATGTTTCCACCCTCCAGAAAAAGCATGTTTGCTAAACACAAACCATGTAACCTTGTTGTCGTGGATAATCCATTAATTATACAGTTCTACAATTAGCAGCTTCAAGTTAAAAATAAATAAAAAAGTTCACAGGTTTGCAGGCTGTCACAAGAAAAATCCACAAAGTGTTTCTGTTTATTTAATCTGCTTGTGAAGTTGCTGTGGAAAGACAAAAATAATGATGCATAGAAAAAAAAAATCCTCCTGAGAATCCAGTCATTGATTAAAAAAATGTTAATTAAGAATGCATGCCTTCAGAATGATATCTAATTTGGCATACAGGGGAAAAAGCATCTAAGAGAGAATTAAAGGCAAGTCCCATGATAAAGATGCTTTGGTTTGGATTAAACTGCTAAAAGCCTCAGACTTTAAACACTGTAGAAAAAAAACATACCTACATATACCAGAGGGAGTATTAGCATTGTAGGGAAAAAAGTCTATACAATGTGATAGCTTATAATTGCAAAGACAGTGGAAATAAAAAGTTTAATAAATCACTTTTCTTCCAATGTTTTTGCCTTTCAGAGTTCTCTCCTTTTTGGCTAAGTGCTTATTTAAACTTAAACTGCAGTATAACAAATCTTTATTCTGCAAGCTTCACTGTCTGGCAAGTTGTTGGAGAATGAAATCTCGATCTATAAATTAACAAACTCAAAACCTACATATCTAAAAGTACAACACATACCCTCAGGCATTTAAATCCCATAGCTGGTAGGTCAGACCTAATTGTTTCCATTGTACGCTACCCTGAGCACACACAGGATAATGTGAACCCCCTCCCCCATAATGGGAATACATCAATAAAGACTATCAAGATCCATGAGCTGACTGTTTACCCAAAGAGTGTAAGGAAAGGGTGAACATGCTGACACATAGAGGAAGTAGATTCAGGCTTGTGAGTGCATATAAGGGATCCATATAGGCAGATAAGTACTACAAGCTGAGAGTGTTTGAACAGAATTCCACTGCTCTCCCAAATCTTACATTAACACAGCACTGTAACAAGAAGACTAATAGCCTCCTGCACGCATCGGTTACCACATCCCACATCATACTGACAATCCATACACACACAAGCAAAAAAGGAAATGGCTGATGTAGAAAACATTCCAAGGGTTTCATATTTGTGGAATTTCTCTTTCACATTAGGCAATTCCTTTATTTCAGTAATTCACAAAGAGGTTACACATGCATCCTGAAAGGGCAGACTCAGCCAAAACAAAATGCTCAAGTGAGCATCTTTATTTAACATCATAGATGTAAAAACATTTCCAACCATGACAGCATATGCTCAGTATCAAGTAGAAATGTGCCCCAGACTTTTTTTGCTTCCTGAAAAGTGGACAACATAGCCACAGGGGGGCCTGGCCAAAGAAACTATGCAGTGTATTGATTCCACATATTTCCTCAACATGGGTTTCTGTGGAAGTTCTATCAGCCACTCTGTCTGTTTTCTCACGGTGATTCATCACCATGCTGGCCCAGGAGGTCAGAATGATGTAAGATAAACTGGGACTTTCAAGAAGCGTAAGGAGCATTGGCACAAAGTGTGTTCAGTTTTGGGCCCCCCAGTACAAGAAAGACATGGAGGTGCTGAAGCATGTCCAAAGAAGGGCAATGAAGCTGGTGAAGGGTCTGGAGAGCAAGTTTTATGAGGAGCGGCTGAGGGAACTGGGGTTGTTTAGCCTGGAGAAAAGGAGGCTCAGGGGAGACCTTATTGCTCTCTACAACTACCTTAAAGGAGGTTGCAGCGAGGTGGGTGTTGGTCTCTTCTCCCAAGTAACAAGTGATAGGACAAGAGGAAATGGCCTAAAGCTGCGCCAGGGGAGGTTTAGATCGGATACTAGGAAAAATTTCTTCACCAAAAGGGTTGTCAAGCTCTGGAATAGGCTGCCTAGGGAAGTGGTTGAGTCACCATCCCTGGAGGTATTTAAAAGACATGTAGATGTGGCACTTAGGGATATGATTTAGTGGTGGACTTGGTAGTGTTAGCTTAATGGCTGGACTTGATGATCTTAAAGGTTTTTTCCAACCTAAAGGACTCTATGATTCTATAAAGCTCTCATCAAATTTCATATATTGGCTAACTCTTTTAGATGCTTCCAAAATCCTGAACATAAACTTCACATTTTAAGCACAGGTAAACCTTGCCTGCTGACCATTAACTACTGCCAAAATAACAACTGCTGCATATGCTAATACTCCTTTTGAAGGTATCAGTGGCCTCTGGGGAAGCAACCAGAGATGCTAATATTGTTTATAAAGCCTGGGAGCAGCCAAACCAAACCCTTTGAATCCAAATAACCCTAAACTTTGAGCTCAGAAAAAGAATAAAAATCAAAATTTTATTTCCAGATCTAGATCCTTCCTTTAGTGAGCTGAGCCCAAACCAGATCCAACTGTCTTTCCTTTTACTGACAGCAGATCCTGCTGTAGAAGCAGGGTCCCCCTGAGAAGAAGTCCCACTGAGAAGAGTGAGGTTCCAGAATTTGGGCAAGTCTCTGCCTTTGAGGATTTGATTTCCCAAACTCATACAGCGACTTAGCAGGTCTGTAGGTAGGTACAAAAATTTCTCATAATGGCGTTTAAGGAAGTGAGAAGAAAACTGTTAAGATAAAGGACACTTTTAACTGAGGTGCATAGAAACAGAGCATCTTCAGTCCAAAAGAATGCAGCTGAAANGGGGGGAGTGGAAAGCTCCAAAATCCATATGCAAAAATGCCAAATTAGAAGCTTTCTGGGGCTGACTCTCATATGCAGCTACATTCTTTTGCAGTAGTTTGGATATATACAGTAAATTTCAGTGTAAGATCCAGCCAGTATAAAATCCTACAGTACTGCCACAATGCTAATGGTTTTCCAAGCATCCAAACTAAAAACACTTGACCCATTTTTTTCAAAATACCATTGCCTCTTCTTTCTCACCGAGAACCATGAAACAGAGGCTTAAGTTTCCAGATTCTGCTATTGATGAGTTGTGGGCATAAAAAAAATTCACTTTGAACATATGACAGCAGTAGAGAGAAAGAGGGATCACACTCATAAAACCCCCAAATATGTCAAACTTTCCAAAAAAGATCAGACATGAAAAACATCAGTAAGGAAGTTAAGTTTAGAGTATGAAATCCAGACCCTTTCTCATTTTTTCCTCAGTTAAGGTCTCCAGATCTCTAAAGAATATTTTATAATGCTATTTGAGCTATAATTTCTTTTAATACTCCTCATCACATGTCTTACCTCATCTATATTGTTATATCAGCAGAGACACAACTGTAGGTTACAATATTCCATGAACACCTTAGTAATGGATACTTTCAAGTAAGCAATTATTTCTTCATGGTTTAAATAGATACAAAGAAAACAATCTTAAAACTCCTTGTTAACTCTGCATCAGTTCTTTTTCTTTAATTCATTCAGACATCTAAGAATAGCATATGAGATAAACAGATTCAAATGTATGCAAATGTATATATAGATACATATTTACACAAATACAGCTGAGGTTGAGTAGATGTGATCCAGCAGACTGCATAGGAAACAAAATATAGCTGCCAGCTTCCCCTACAGTAGTAGTTCCCAATGGCATAGGAAAAACATGAACTAGTGCCATCTTCTCCAAATTGTGAGCATCATTTCTGGTGATATGACCCTGAAAACTGTCCTTTTTCAGTGCCAGGACGTCCACTGCGCTGATATCACTATCAAGCTGGCTTCTTAATGCCTCACTTTTCTGACTCATCTCACCTTATCTAATAGAGTTCACTGCTGAAGAGAGGGAGGGCAGCCATGTGGGTGCCGGGGCCCAGGAAGGGGCAGCAGCAGCCCCAAGGTGCTGCTGGTCCTACCTGCCTCCACAGCCCAAAGGAGGCAGTCCCAAGATGGTTGCACTGAGGCTGCTGACCAGCTTTGAAACGCATTTTCTCTTAAAAGTCCTCCACAATTCTACATCAAAGGAGAAGGAGAATACAAGGATTTGTTTGGGATTTTATGCAACTTAAGGAATTGTTTTCTTTTATAAGAAAAATTAAATATTAACTTTTTAAAAGTGGTGTGTTTTTTCATTGTTACAGTGTTGCTCCTTAAGTTCATTCTTTCAGTTGCCTCCCCATAGCTAGGGAGACGAGGGACTATACCAGCTAAGAGCACAACAGGAATCACAAAGGCTTGATCATGGCTTAAATGAGTCTGCTAGCATAGGAAAGATCCAGTTCAGAAATTCCTCTGATACTTAGTGGAAGACACCACTACTCTCACCCCTCTGTGAAAATCCCACATGCATCTGCCACAGGCTTACTTGCTGGCACCCCTCACACCACCAGCAGCTTTGTTTTGTTTTGCATCTCCTTTCTTCACTGCTGCTTTTTAGATGGGCCATCTAGGGGATCCCTTGTTTACCACTCTTACTATGCTTCGAAAGTCATTCTGAAATCAATCATTCTGGAGTCAAAATGATTCAGACATGGTCTTTTTTTGCACTTCTAAACTGATTACCTAAACAGCAAATGAAAACTATTACCTCTAACTTCTATTGCTTTGTGGAGTATGCCACACGGTATAGCTCATCTCACATCCAAATGAGAGAAAATCTTCTCATTGTTCTGGGACTGTTGAGACTCATGTACCAATAAGCAAAATAAAGGAAATTCCAAACCAATTGCTGCTTAGTACTTTTTAAATGAAAAACCATGATTAAAAGGAGGATAAATATTTGCATCTCCTGCTCTCACCATTCCCCTGCTTACCTTCTCCCAAACCTCAGCAAATTTGTCACAAGCAGAAACCGCAGTGACATTAATTCTGTGAACGTGAACACACTGAGTCAGCAAAATGTAGTGCAAAACCTCTTTCTTCTCCATGTTATCTAGAATCAAACAAAAGGGAAGGAGGCATGTGTCCTTTCCAAAGGTGTTTGCTTATCTGATGTCGTACCAGCAACACATCTTCTGTTAGCAGTAAACAAAACTCTGAATATTAAACAAAGCTATTAAAGAGCAAAGGAAGTAACTGTTTACATAATACTTAGCCAGGCTAAGAGGTAGAAGCATGAGGCAAAGATATGCCATTGCCCCTTTCCCAGCAACAGATCCTCCTCTTTCTGCCCTTCGCTAGCCAAGCCCACAGGTCTCTGCTGCTGGGTCTCTGTCACACACAGGAAGACCGTAGGGTAGACGGTCCTTTCAGATGAAATAAGGCCACTGCATGTGACTTGTCGAAAGTCACGTGCACCTACAGGATACTGAAGGACTGCCCCTGAGTAGTCTGTCCACGGTGCCAGGACTGGCAAACAGGACTCAGCTTTGCCTAACGCATTGGAACAACACAACCACTTGTTCCAGCCTTGGCACAGCACGGCCATCACAGCCAGCTGGTCAAAACTCTTCGGATTCAGACTCTGGGAGCAGTAAGGCAATGCTGCTTCTCAAGGGGGCAGCAGCAGCAGAAACATCTCATTTTCTTTGCTGGGATAATTATGGCTTTACAAGATGTCATTTCGTGTTACAAAATGGCTTCAGGGATGGTAGACTGCCTGAGCACACGATGAACTCTGCAATCTGTTCTTGCCTTTGGAAAGAGCAGAGTCATCAGTCAGCACACACAAAAAAGTAAGGGACATTTGAGAAAAAGGACACCACAGGACTGTCTGCTGAAACTGGAAAAGCTGTAAATTCGTTCCTTAAATTGCTTTTTCTAAAGAAGCTTTGCTCTGCCCTCAACACACCTTCTAACAGGCAAACTCAGTGGCAAAGAGAAGCTGCTTTTAATCACACGGCTCCAGAGCTTTCCTGCCCCATGAGAAAGAACACCAAGTGATTTTCAAACCTATGAAAGAAAACTGGGGCAGGAGTGGCCTTCCTCCGCAAGTCCCACCACAAATTCCTGCAAGTGGGAAACTAAATAAAGCATTAAGGAAATCAAATGGAAAAGCTGAAATAAAAAGCTCAAGTTGAAATGAGAAATTGAAAATAAACTGCAAAAGTCAGAAAGTGCAATAGACCGCAGATTTTTTTCAAAATCCTCCAAAAACGTTTTGCCAAAAGGTTTGCCAAAAGTACTTGGTGCCAACAGATCTGTATTTTAGGGGGAAAAACAGAATGATCAAAAGCATTCCAGACAGTTTATACTCTGAAAGAACAAAGGTACTTTTAAAAATATTACGCTCAATGAGACTTCTTGTGAGCTCCAAAGCACTAGAGAGTCATCATCAAGGTTACACCAGAAATGTAGTTTAGGATCACATGGAATATTTATCATGAATCCTATTTTGATGAAAACACCTTTCCATATTCTGTAATTCTTTTTACAGTCCCATAGCATGTGTCCTAACAATCCTTGTGGCACATTAGAGCACCAGCATCTACTGCTATTAAAATGACAGTCTATAGCTCTGTTTAGACTGCAAATACAATTTTGTTGATGCTGCATGATCTGTATTTTAAGACTACAGGTTTCTGGGTATTGGTACATACTTGATCACATGTTAAATCAGACAGTTGCATGCTCCCATCTGTACCACAGAAGTCTCTAATCTTTGTTGGGTCAGTAACAGTTTTATCTGACATATTTTTAGAACATGGCAGCTGAGCTACCATTTATTACTATTTCCCAAGAGGGATTTGACCTTAGGACCTCATGAAGTTCTGTAGCAGGTACTATTTCCACAGATCCTGCTTCAGTCATGAACAGTGTTACAGAACTGACTTTTCTAAGAGAAATTTACCTTCCATGTTTCCAAAATCACAGGAATGCAATATTGGAAAATACATCTGTTAATTTTAAATCAGTGTATTTAAGATGTTTTTAATTTTCTAGCACTGTATATGTTTTCATTTACTTCAAAGCACAGGTGCATGCCATAATTTCCAAGGAATCGAAAAGCATCCAAGGAATCAAAAAGCAGATATTAATGTCAAGTATACTGTTGGAGTGAGAGGAGTGGGAATCAGGAATACACCAGCCTTGATTTCTAGTGGTTTTTTTATCACTGCAATATCAATGACCTTGATGACAAGGAAGAGCAATACTGAGGTGTTACTACATACACAACAATCTCAAGTTAGACTTACTGTGGGACACAAGTTACTTAAAAGGAAAATCTGACATTTAATCTCTCACCCTTAGATTCCTCAGCTCTAAAACTGGCATAATAAGTATTTAATTTCTTAACTACCTCCTGAGCGTGTTCAGTAATGTTAAAAAAATTAAAATGCCATGAGTTTTAGCAAAGGAAAAGTATCTAATGCCTTTCTCCCTGATAGATAGCCCTACGCAGTTCTGACCCTCACACTTCTGGCCCCTCCCTCATTCTTTCAATCCCTCCAGATTACATTTTAGAACAACTTATATTTCAACTGGACATTATAAACTTTTTATTATTGTCACCCAGTGATAATAATCTCTTTTACTGGAGTTCTACTGTTTGTATGGCATTTACTGAAATAATATATAACTGGTTTTCAGATGTAAACTGCCTATCTCCTGCTCTTCTTAGGCCAGAACTTGTAGTTCTTGGGCAGAACTCCCACTGGAAGATTTTGCATTTCCTATGTATGTCAGCTGGTTGATACTAACTCCTGTGTTGGGCATTAATGGTGCACTGACTCTTCTGGGCCTAAACTCTTCTTCACTGACCAATCTAAGGCTCTACTGGTTATGACAGCAGGTTCAGTTCTGTGATTTCCAGTGCTTCCCAAGTCCATCTGGGCCACAATTATATTGTGAACTGTCTCTTTTCTGGTTTTTTTGGCATCTACAGTTACAGCCTTAGTAAGAGCAAGTTGGTGCAGATAATCAAGCCAGTGAAAATAGCAATAAAAATATGACTCAAACATTAGCCCTCACTTTTCTTTTTTGTAAATAAAAAAAAAAATCAGTCAGAGATGGGCAGTTAGATCATTATTAAATAATATCAACTATCCCATCTACTTCTTGTTCATCTACCACTTGTTCCTTGGTTTTGAGGGAGGGAGAACAGGGTATTATTTTTACGTTACATATAAACATTCCCTGAACAAAGACAGAAGCTTGGGAGTCACTTTTCATTCCTGATAAATTCAAAAGGCAGCATAGCAGCTGACTGAGTAGCTCAACAAGCCTGTTTTCCAGAGATACAATGAAATGGTGTTGAAAAATCATATCAGTAGGAATTACCAGGTAGTTTGGACTTTCGAGTTCTTGAGTTTGATCCAAAGCCTGTGGCAGGCAATGCAAAGACTGTCCTTGACTTCTGTAATGTTTACACTGGACTTCTGAAAAGTATGAACAAGGATTAGGGACCCCAAATTTAAACAGCCCTGCTTTTCAAAGTCTTGGACTACATCTTGCCATTAATTCATTTTTCTTTGCTTAGAAAGCTGGTGTGAAAACCTTATGGCATGTCTACACTATACAATGCAGAAATCCCTGCACCAGCTGGTGTGAGTACCCAGCATAGCACCATGCTGAGCCATTAGCTTGGGTCCTGGGAGTAGTATAGATACATTAGCATGGCATTACGCCCAGGCTAATGAGCTCAGGCTAGCTCTGCGTTATACTGCTTTGATCCAGAGCTAGCTCCTTTGCAGTTCTGTATAGCCCACACTGCAAAGAGTAAACTTGTCTCTGCACCACTTAATGTAATCTGTTCCACATATCACAATCCTGCTCCCGCGGACCCACTGCTGTTTGAATGACATTTCTTTGAATTCTAAACACTCTAGTATGCAAAAATGTCTGTTCCTAAACTGAACTGTATTTATCTATCTGCACATTGCAATCTACAAATAAACAGAGCACCTGCATCTCACCGCATTTCCTATTCTATACTGAATACTTCACATACTTTTATTGTGTCTGAAATACAGAGTTTTGAATGAATCCCAGTAATCACCTGTTAGCTCATGTGCCCTTAGTTTTGTCTGGAGAGGCAAGAATTCTGCATTTTAGTTTCATTACCCAGGTCAAAACTTTGTTTCTTAAAATGAAACTTGTATGTTCTCTCTCTGTTGGCAGAAGCTTGTCTCTTGAACAGAAAGGAGTTGATCACTGAAATTGAAAAAATTTCATTGGCAAGACAGGTTGACTGACAGCCATTGCAAGTAACTAGAATATTTCAATTGTTATGCATTTCTGTGTCATTGGCAACAATGATTATTAGGGGGACATGCACATATATGTACATAACTGTATTTGTTACTTAGCAGTTATACCATGTCATCACTCTTAAGAGATTTCTTTCTTCCTGCTTACCTATTCCAAATGACCAAACATATGTCTTTGATCTGCCTGAAAGGATAAGTATCTTAACAAGGGTTTGAGCACATGAATAGCTAAGCAAAGCTCCTGACACGGCAGAAGGCATTTGCACACACCTAAGACAAAGTCTAAATGCTGAAATGGAACAACCAGAATAGAAAACACTGAATGGAGCAAACTTGTAATTACCAACAGGAGCAACATCCTTTCCTCATCAATCCTCAGGCATGCTTATATTAAGCTATAAAGGGTTAGACAATTCTGGAGGGATAGTGTTTCAGGGTTTTTTGTTTAATGCTTTGGAGCTAAATCATGCCTTCCTTTCCCAGGGGTGCACAAGACAAAGAGGCCAGATGGAGCCCTCTTCCCCTCCCTACCACACCTGGGCAGGGGCCAGCCTCAGCGCGGTGCCCAGGGGAGTGCATGGAGTACTGGCAGCCCGGCTGGCAGCCCTAGGGAGTGCTCCCAGCCAGGCCGTGGGGCTCTTGTCAGCTCTCACTTACCCACAGACAGGAGCAGTGGCAGAAGCAAATGTTCTCTCTACTGCACAGCCATGCATCAAGGCACCTCACTTAATACATTCAAGGGCCACAATTCATCCCCTTTGAAGCACTGACATCTTTCCATACTGCAGGCAGCCATTATCTGGCTAGATATCTGGAGCCAGTCCTGCCTCCAGGCACAAACACTGAGCCATAGCAGAGCCCCAGGGGGTGTGCCAAAGGAGGACGATATGCCTGAGCTCCTGAAGCAGCAACGGCTGCTGCCTGCCATGCTACCCAGGGATGGGGTTGCAGGTTTCCAGCAGTACACTTCAGAAGGTGCAGCCAGCAGCTGGAAGGACTTCAGAGGCATACTGTGTGAGAGAGGGACAGCACTTGCAAGGGAAACACATGAGACAAGCTTCCAGGGCCGCAAAACATCTCCCTGGAGCCCTAACAAACAAAGCAATTTAAGCCAAGAGGGCTTTATTCTGATCCACAACGCAGCTGCACAAGTGGCAGCACACTGCAGGGCTGACAGGAGAAACAGAGACTCAGCGCAATTCGCCAGTGGTGCAACACCCCATTTCCCCACCACAACTTGACTCCAGTGCCAAAGGTGTACTGTAAAGTTCACTGGCCAGAGTTAGCCCTCCAGTCATAATCATGATCACAGAATCACCAAATCACAGAATCTTTTGGTTGGAAAAGACCTTTAAG
>VYZW01017000.1:11856-23712 GCA_013401315.1 Balaeniceps rex | reverse complement strand
TGCAAGATTTTCTCCTGTTGTCTGAGAGGTGATTCACTGCCCAGCCCCTTGTCTGTGTCCATCCTTTACCCAGGCAGCTGTCAATGTGAAGCATGGCTATTATCATCCCTTTTCTGACTCTGTGCCCTTCCAAAGAAAACAACAGCCATCAGAGCCAAGTCTCCAGGCTGCTCTTACCCATAGTGCTTGTAACCCACACAGGAGGAGGAGGAGTATCTTTATTCCTTTGTAGGACCTTGTATAGACAGATGAGGCTTTCTACATACTTATCCATACATGATATAGCCTGTTCCTTCTAGGGGGTAGCTGCTCACAGTGCTCTTTATTTTGTCTACTGCTCACCATCAGCAGGAATATAAAATTTTCTGGGATAATCAGAAATGCTTTTTATCATTTGTGTTTTTCTGCAGTTAACCTCATAGCCTTTGGGTTCAGATAAAGTTTTACCACTGTGACTTAAAATGTTGTCCTGGGTCATTCGGCTGATCTGGGTTACTACCTGTGTACATGTTCCTAGCCCTTAGCAAACACAAGATAGGGCACTGAAGGCTAAACCTAATGCCCTTGCTTTTTCTGGGGACCAAGTGTGCACACATGATCAGTTACCATGAGGCTTTGTGCGGCTTGGTAACACGAACTGCATTGGGATTCTTCATTTCACACAACTATTTTTTCACATTACACTGTGCATATACATCTCTGAATAGATTTTTGGCTACATATATGTGTGTGTGTGTTTGTAATATACAGATACAGAAATGCTATTTAAGTTTATGGTTGTGTGCATTTATGTATATCCAAAGAGGCAGGACTCTTAAAAGTATGATCTATATATTTGCAATAGAAGGTGAAGGGCAAGGTACATTTTTGGCATATCAACCTTCAGCACATTAAAATAATGATTTGCAGCCTTGAGGCTTTCTTTGTCCTTTTGTTGCAATTAGTCTTGACTGCTTTGCAAATGTGGTGGCTGTTGTAATGGTAGGTGACACCTGCTGAATGGCTTTGCTTGTTTAGGAAGTGAGTAAATCTGTTGAAAATGTGCATTCCCCACCTCTCAGTTGTTGAATCCATGTGCTATACTATGTAACAACATCTCCGTATATTGCCTTCCACCCTCTGTGTTTATCATCCTTTTTTGAGTACAGTAAAAACTGAAGGCTGCTCCTGAAATTAGGTCTCTACTGCTAATTTAAAAAGCTGTGTAGTCTGCACATAAAACACTTAACTCTGTACTATTGAACATGCTGTTATGACTTAACCACTTGGAAGCAGCTACCTGTGTTAGATATTATCCACACAATAAATGTGTGCTAATTTAATCAAAACTGATCTAAGAACTAAGCTGATTAGGCCAGTACAACCCCCAGTGTAGATACATTTTTGTCCATTCACACTTCATCCCTATTAGTTAAGCTTACTGTCGTAAATTAATTTATACACTGGTCTTAATTAAAGAAGAACAACTTTTGGGTGTATCTCAACACCAAGTTTATTGTCTCTTTGGTCTGAATTTATAAGAGTTTTGACCTGAATGTGAATTAAAGAGGTTAACACCATGGGCCTATGGCTCAGTAAATGTTCTGTCCCACATACACAACCCTTGAAATACACTCCCACTCTTTTCTGGAAACATCTAAATGGCAAAATTGTTTGATGTTAATTTGGATTAACATGAACCAGACAACTAGCAAGAATATTCCTGTCCATCCCACACAAGCATGATTTTAAAAATATTTATGCTGTGAGAAGGGAGGATATTGAGGAAACGTTTCTGTCAATATAACTAAGAAAATTAAAGTAATGTTGGGAATTACTAGGAAAGAAACAGAGCAGAAAAATGGAAGACATCATTATGCCATTATAAATGATCAATTTACATAGTAAATATGGTGTGTGGTTCCTTCCCCTTCTCCTTTCCCACAAATTATATGGCAGAACTGGAAAAAATACATTAAAAAGTGATCAAAAGTCTAGAAGAGTCACAGTAGTCTGCCAGATGCATAGGCTGGGACTCTTCAGCTTTGAAAAGAGATGACTCTGGGTGACATGACTAGAGTCTCTAAAATCAAGCATGCCAGGTAAATACAAAGTGACTGTGCATTGTTGTTTATATCATGAGAACATGGTTGCATCAAGTTAAATTGGGGAGGAGGGGATGGTGAGAGCAAACAGAAAGAGCTACTTCTTCACCCAACATCTAGTTAAGTTTCGGACAGTTGCCACTGGATACTGAGGATGCTAAAATTTTACACAGTTTCTAAAAGTAGCTTGTGATTTTTGCAGAAGAAAAATACATCAGGGGCTCTTAGGTGCAAAGACAACATGACTATATTTGGAATTCATTTAATTACAAATCGTTGAAGGGTTTTCTGGAAAAATATTGTCATATACTTGCCTAGTTCTTATACTCTTCCCTATTAGCTGTTATCAGAAACTGATGATGGAGCAAGAAGGCTGTTTGGCTTGACCCATTATGGCTATTCTTTCCTATTGCTTCCCACTGTCCAAAGGAATTTAATTTAGTTGTGATCACTGGTTGTAGTCAAGTTAGGATAACAAACACTGTGTTCTGGCTGTCATTAAGTTAGGGTAGCCACCAGCCCTGACAGCCTGCCTTAGTTGCTCATTGCCACTCTTTCACCAGTGTTTATGATACCCCTTGCCCTGGATAATTAAGCATGAATGCAAGTGTAGTCATTGCCTACCCTCTTTTCTGTCAAAGCAATCAAAGTGATTTAAAGGAAGTAATTTTCTGGCTACCTTGGATCACTTTTGCTGAACTGAGTTAGGAGACAGAGTACAAATACAGTTTTGCTGCCTGGTTCTGAGTGAGCAGTGGGGTTGCTTAGCAGGCTAATAGGCAAACTAATGCAAATTAAACTCTCTGAGTTGAATAGCCTTCTGCTCCCAGCTGCCTGCTCTGTCTCTTCCTTGAAGATTACGTCCCCTGTGACAGGGCTGACTAATGCACATTCAGAACAACTCCTGAAGCACCACGTTATTAGACTGGGATCCATTATTGGTTACCTTTGAGTTGAGCTGGAGCTGACTCAGGATATGCTGTAGAAATAGAACCATATACGGGTTTAAACCACAGCTGAGCTGAGGAATTACGCATGAATGTAGCAATAGTATGTAACAACACGCTTTGGACAGAAAACTACACTGTATAAGAGAGAGGGTAAAACTTGAAGGAATGGGACTTACCTTTAACTAGTCTAGGGTAGGAGCTGGGATCCCAAATTAATCCATTGTAGGATTGAAAGAAACATGCTTTGTTAACAGTCAGGCTTTTTGCTAACTGCTGGAGCTTGCATGGGGAAAATGAAAATAAAGATTCACGCTATTGAAAGAGATGATCTTCTGCACCAGACAACTTCCTCTAAAAAGTCAAAGGTTTAAAACCTGGAAACTTGGTTTTCTCATCCAGCTTGCTGAATCTCTTGTGTCTGGGCAGCATGCTTTATCCTCTTACCATCCTCTTACAATTCTCTTGCAATAGAGCTTGCTTTTGCTGGGAAGCAAAGCCCAGAGTCAAGCATTCACCTCAGGCTGCATTTTTATTCTATATAGGGGAAGAAATTACTTCATTCTTTTTAAGACAGACCTTTTTTTACATCAGAAGCCTTGCATGTACAGTGATAATATAAGGCTCAGCTGTACTCCATCTTCCCATGTCCACTTTATCATATAAGCTCTCAGATGTGTGACTCTTGGTGTGCCTTCTGTAACACTGGAGTCACAGTAGAAACAGGAGTGAGGCAAAGGCTAAAAGAGGTAATGGCTTCTCCCTTTGAACAGCAGAGTGAGGTCTGTGGCAATCTCTTTCTCTGTTGTTTTTGGTGTGGTTTTTTCCCCCCACAGGTCTGCAGCAAGTCTATAAGCAAGATTTTTATGGAATATGGGTATGAAAGATACTATGTCTGTGGAGAGATTCCAGGTGAAAGGTACTAGTAGATAATGTAGTTTATATCCCAATCTTTATTAAAGAATTCATGCTGCATGAATTGTTCATCGACTAAGTGATGGGGTTGCTATGATTAAAAGGAACACCTGGTGGGAGAAAGCAAAAAGATGGTACTGTTAAGGTATATTTATTTGCCAAGTCCTTGAGATCTACTGGTCCTGGAAATGAATAGATGCAGTACCTCAATGTTTATAAGCTAGCAGCCGTTTGTCTTGCAAGGCCTGAAGGCAGCAAGAGATGGGCAGGAATAAGGCAGGAATAAGGAGATGGCTTGAAGGAAACAATTCAGAAGTGCTAATTGTTGTCTGAGCTTGCCCTGTAAGGAAGTTTCAGAGGCTAGAAGTAATATATTAATTGGAAAGACATCAGAACAAAAAATTAAACCAAAAAATGAGAAAAACCATGTCTACAGAACAACAAAAGAAGACAAAAACTCTAGCAAATGGCTAGAAAAGCCTACCCCATTGCTAGCTGGGTTGCATTAGACTCTGATACATTTTTGTGCTAGAAGTGTTCTGGTACAGAGTGGGCACATCAAGTGGAGGTGACAGTTAGCTGTATCCGGCACATAGGTTGTCTCGGGCATATTGAACAAGCTGTTCGAACAAGTCAAGTGAGTCTGTCATTGCTGTGTTTTGCACAGTGATCTCCGCCATGAGTTCAGGATTAAAATACAAAGATGTACCTCACTGGTAAGTCTTGTGGGAGGAAGGGGTCCCACAAACTAAGATGTTATCAGATGACCCTCATACCCCCATGAGGAGAAATTCCTTGCGCTCTCTTGCTCTCCCTAATCACTCATGTGCAATATCCAGAATGGATGAATCTTATGTTTTGATTCCAGAATCTTTCAGTCTGGGGTTGTGTTATCTCTGAGTCTTTTGATGGGTAAAAGATCATACCAAAAAACCTGTTGTCCTCAACAGAGTGTCAAATCTGATGCATGGCTGTCTCGTCATACTGGTAATTGGCACAAAGCATCACCGCGTTTTTTACTGGTGTTTGTTGTACTGTTTTGTGGAGATGCAACATGGCTGTTCTAACAAGAGTGAGTAGGCATAAAAATGGTTGTGTATACTTGGTTAATAATGATTTTACCTGAAAAATAGGCTTTTACTTTGATTTGTGGCAATACTATAGTGCATTGTCTTCAGAACTGTTTCAAATTTGCAAAGTCAAGTCTCTAAGAAGCTCAAGGTTTAAGATTTTCAATTAGAAAGTTTGCAATTTCCAGTTTTAAATGAATCTTATTTTTCTAAAAAAGACATCCCCCTGTTCATTTCCACTAGAAATAACTTAGAAGTTTGTCCCTTGAAATTAATCTTATTCTAATTTTATCCTTTGGTACTCAATTTTAATTAATTTTTCATACCAGTATTACTGCTCTAGAGTCAATGCCAGACTCAGAGTGCCTTGGAATAAAGCATTTTCACCCCCAAAGTCCTCATTCCTTATCAGATTTACTCTTCTATTGCTATTTTATTGTCTTTCTTAGGATGTAGCTGTAATTTAGATACTAAAACATATTGACCTTTATAGAATTTTCTGTATTGGGTTTGCGTGGCAAGGTTTTGGTAGTGGGGGGCTACAGGGGTGGCTTCTGTGAGAAGCTGCTAGAAGCTTCCCCTATGTCCGATAGAGCCAATGCCAGACAGCTCCAAGATGGACCCACCACTGGCCAAGGCCGAGCCAGTCAGGAATGGTGGTAGCACATCTGTGATAACATATTTAAGAAGGGGAAAAAAACCAATAGGACACAAAACTGCAGCTGGAGTGAGGAGTGAGAATATGTGAGAGGAATGTCTATGCAGACACCAAGGTCAGTGAAGAAGGAGGGGGAGGAGGTGCTCCAGGTGCTGGAGCAAACATTCCCGTGCAGCCCGTGGTGAAGACCATGGTGAGGCAGGCTGTCCCCCTGCAGCCCATGGAGGTTAACAGTGGAGTAGATATCCCCCTGCAGCCCATGGAGGACCCCACGCCGGAGCAGGTGGATGCCCAAAGGAGGCTGTGACCCCCTGGGAAGCCCATGCTGGAGCAAGCTCCTGGGAGGACCTGTGGACCTGTGGAGAGAGAGGAGCCCACACTGGAGCAGGTTTGCTGGCAGGACTTGTGACCCTGTGGGGGACCCACGCTGGAGCAGTTGGTGAAGAACTGTAGCCTGTGGGAAGGACCCACATTGGAGAAGTTCATGGAGGACTGTCACCCGTGGGAGCAACCCCATGCTGGAGCAGGGGAAGAGTGTGAGGAGTCCTCCCCTGAGGAGGAAGGAGCGGCAGAGACTACATGTGATGAACTGACTGCAACCCCTATTCCCCGTCCCCGTGCGCCACTCGGGGGGAGGAGGTAGAGAGAATTGGGAGTGAAGTTGAGCCCGGGAAGAAGGGAGGGGTGGGGGGAAGGTGTTTTGAGATATGGCTTTATTTCTCATTACCCTACTCTCTTTTGATTGGTAATAAATTAAACTGATTTTCCCCAAGTCGAGTCTGTTTTGCCTGTGATGGTAATTGCTGAGTGATCTCCCTGTTCTTCTCTCGACCCACGAGCTTTTTGTTATATTTTCTCTCCCCTGTCCAGTTGAGAAGGGGAGTGATAGAGTGGCTTTGGTGGGCTCTTGGCATCCAGCCAGGGTCAGCCCACCACAATTTTATGGCTGGGTAATGAAATGCAAGAACTTTCATTCTAATAAATGTACCTTAAAGAGTTTACAGTACCTTTAACAAACACAGGGATAAACCTCCAGAATTTCTGATTAAGAAAAAATGAAGTGCTCACTAATGAAATGCCAAAACTAAGATACCTGATCAGAGTGAAATTTGTACCTGCTCAAGGAACCCATAGCTTGCATAACTATCCCACAGGTCATGGGTAAGTGCTTCTTTGGCTGTAATGGTGCCACTTATGGGAATGGATATCATCTGTCGACCTTAGTTACATCTGCCCTGAGTGTCCTTTGGTCTTTTAAAAGTCAGCTTAACACAGTGGCTGGACCACATAGTGGTTAACTTACATGCTGTCAGCTTTCAACACCTCTGGGAATCTCTTAGGTCCACCAGGAGGGACTTCATGGTTTTAGATACAGAGATCTGAAAGACTCTGTGAAACCAGAGAGTTTGTATCACAGAGCAATCAGCAGTGTGTTGTCTATACAAAACCCAGGCTGGGTTTGTGTTGTCTTTTTTGGAAAGGTTCCTGGTCCAAAAGAAGGCATCTTGTGAAGTAAGCTACTGTTCCAAAAAGCAGAGTCTGCACTGTTAGGGTTTAGAGAATATAGACTTAGTATGGCCAACTCTTAATCTCCTCTATCATTTCTGTAAAGCAGATTGGTTTTTTTGAGTACACCCTGTGGAATGAATTAAGACGACACTAAAGTAAAAATGTAGCACTGCTTCTTTTAGTTACATCTATGTGCTTTTTTAATAAAAATAAAGGAGTATTCGAATTTGCATTTTTATCTCACATACTTGTTCTATGGTTTATTTAAAAAAAAAAAAAAATTGAACTTAAAAAAATAGAGCCTTCCCCGCTAAAAATACTCAGAATCTGCAAATTTCAGTTGACCCTTTTATTTTCCCCATTCTTAGTGCCCCATCTGATGATGCATAAGAAGTGCCTAAGATGCTCAGTACCTCCTTCTGTCAGATACTATATTCCTGGGAAAAAATACTTTGGAGAAGATGTATTTATATTTTCTTATTTATATACCTATTCAGAATCTAAAAACTTTACCGGAGAAACGTTGTTAATGGTGGAGCCAGGAGTAGTCTGCTGTGCTTCATACACAGCTTTTAGTTTCATATTCAAAATGCTGAAGACTCTGCAGTAGAAGTGCCTTAATCTCACCCTGACTTTTTGGCAGTCAAACCCTTGTTTCTTTTAAACCTCTTAAATGTCAGACCAGTTTCATATAATCATAGAACAGCCCAGGTTGGAGGGGACCTCGAAAGATCATCTGGTCCAGCCTTTTGTGGGGAAGGTAGTCTAGATGAGATTATGTAGCATCCTGTACAACTGCATCTTGAAAAACTCCAAATTTGTCTTTTAAAAAAAAAAAAAATCCAGTTTGTCCATTGCTGCAAGCCCCAGTGTCGTGGTTTAACCCCAGCTGGCAACTAAGCACCACACAGCTGCTTACTCACCCTCCCCTCCCCCAGTGGGATGGGGGAGAGAAAACTCTTGGGTTGAGATAACAGCAGTTTAATAATTGAAATGTAATAATAATAATAATAAAAATAATCATAATAATTAAAAAATGGTGAAAAGGAAAACAACAAAAAGAGGAACAAAACCCAGGAAAAACAAGTGATGCAACCGCTACCACCTGCCGACTGATGCCCAGCCAATCCCCGAGCAGCGATTGCTGCCCCCCAGCCAGCTGCCCCCAGTTTATACACTGAGCATGACATCATATGGTATGGAATACCCCTTTGGTCAGTATGGATCAACTGTCTTGGCTGTGCCCCCTCTCAGCTTCTTGTGCACCTGGCAGAGCATAGGAAGCTGAAAACGTCCTTGACTAGTGTCAGCACTACTTAGCAACAACTAAAACATCAGTGTATTATTAACATTATTCTCATACTAAATCCAAAAAATTCTCATACTAAATCCAAAACAATAGCAGCTAACAAGGAAGAAAATTAGGTCTATCCCAGCCGAAACCAGGACACCCAGCTGCAGAAGTTTTGGACTATCATGGGTGTGCACTAAGTATTTTAAAAGACAGAAAAGACAGAAGATATTATGGCCTTTTCATTGCTTGGATAGCACTGATCGGCTGAGAGGATATCCTGAAGAGTTAACCACTATAAACACCCTATTTAACTGCACAACAGGGAGGTTTAGTATTAATACTCTGCAGAAAATCGAGCAGTAACCTATCTTACTAGTCTTACTGACTTTAAGGTGGCTAATCTCAATGGCATTTAAGTATTTATTATGTAACCAAAAAGCCATGCAAAATTAAAAGCATTAAAGAAGTGTTTTTGTTTGGTCAGAAACAGAAAAAATTAAGGGTAGTAAACATAAACCTTAAGCAACAATTTCTCAGTGCACAGCATGCAGTGTAGTTTGTTAGACTGACTTCTGAAGGAATTAATTAGGTAATGTATTTAATGTGTCTAGAGTGCTTTGAAAAATATGAAGTGCCTTATAACTGCTAGGAATTGTATTTCTTAATTTGTTAATTGTGTATTTATTTATTTTTAAGTGATGCAAATTCCAAGGCAGATATAAAAAACCTCTAATAGCTTGCTTCTTCAAGAATTCAGATTTTGTTTCAGAATTTCTTTTAAAATATCTGGTCTTCTTATTTGCAATACTTTTAATTTCAATAGTTTTGTGCAAATTGAAATACTTTATTTCTATCCTTAACGGATTTCTGCTTGTGTCGAAATGGATCAGTGGGTGACTTTGATGCAGAAAATATGGAACACACTTAGGGGCAGAACCACATAGAGACTTGCACGCCAAAACAGCTGAGTTCTCTTACTTTTTACTTTTGTGTATCACTCAGTAAGGATCCATACAGGCTGCACGAAAGTTATCCGAGGGAACACAAGAACCCAGGATCTCCTTCTTTCTGGAAAGTCCCTGCCTACTAGTCTATAGACTCATTGATTAATTCATTTTCTCTCATTCACTCATTCTCTCATTTTCTTTCTTCTAGAATCATTCACCATGGGCACAACACGTGCAGAGGAAAGGAAGACTTCAGACTCACAGGTAAATACAACAGTACAGGACATACTTGTTGTTCCAAACATTATATGACAGTGGCTGGTGCCCTCTCTGAGATCATAGTGATGTGGATGGGTTTTGGAAAATTGAACTCTCATGGAATTTTGTTGTCTCTTGCATGATTTCAGTTAGCAGCACAATTTAATTTTCAAGGGACTAAATGTAATTTGTGTTCTCAAAACCCTTGGTTTTTTGAACCTCCCTGTTAATTTCACTAATTAGAGTATCAGCTGTTTCTAGTAACCTCTAAAAATTAATCCAGAGTAATAAGAATTGTAATAAAAAAGCTGCTCCTAAATATGGCCTGGAGCTAGATATGATCTCAAAATTCATGGTTTCTGAATTTTAATAGAAAGCTGCAATTTTTCAATAGAAAGTAACTTTTCTAGTGCACTTTGCCTCTTGTCATTTTTCTTTCCCCCCACTTTGCTCTTCTTTCTCCCAGTTGCATATTAATTTGCTTCTTCCCCAATCACTCTGGTGCCTTTTCCATCCCTCCCCATGAGTTTCAAACACTATTATAACACCCAGCTATCTGGCAAGCTCTTTCAAGTCCATTTTCTTGTGCACCACTGAACTGATGTTGACAATAAATTGCTGATGGCTGGGCATGTAGTCTGTGTGAATTAGTTAATAAACTGTGTTCATTTATTTTAAATTTTCTCACAATAATTAGGCTTAAAACATGCAAATTTTTTGCACATGTAATCCTGTGTTCCCCTTTATGTGGTCGTTGTTCCCCTCTGTTCTGTGGGCTGCATCTTCCATCACATTTTTATGTGTCTAGATCATAGTCATGCAGCGTGTACAGCAGCCAGCACAAAGAAACACAGATCCAGACCAGAATGTGTGCTGCTGTCATGCTAATAAAATATTTCCAGTGTATTTGCTGTTTTCTCTAAAACTTTTGTGCTCAGATAACAGTGGTAGAGCAGAATCTGGCTTGAAGAAGCAAGAGCTGTCTCATTCAAAACATCCTTGGGAATTCTGGGGGCGGGGGAGGGGCAGAGTGGGAAAGGCAAGGGGAGACTTTGGGGTCAATCCCCATAAGACATGTCTACGTTGTTATTTTTTCAGGAACATGGCTGATGAGCAGGTGGGCATGAAATGCACTCTTTATCCCATTATCAACTCTATATGCACCATTTATTACCATATAACTGTTAGCACAGCAAATGAAACTCAGATTGCATATATAAATGATAGGTTTTGGCTGGCTAGCATACTATCACAGGGAAACAGGGCTGTATATAAGCATTCACATAAAAAATGGATACTTTTTCCTCAACCATTTTGCATTGTTTTGCACTGCATTTGCAGTGTTTTGTGCTTTTATCAACATATCTATAAGCAATATTCATTGTTTCTGTCCTTGCTATAACACCTTTGTTGTAATGGATTGGGAAATAGCAATGATACACATCTGATTTTGTGTAGCCAAATGACGGAGAATGAAAGTGGCATTTTACAGTGACTCTCATGGGCCAATGCTGTCTTCACCAGATTAGGCATATTTTGATGGAAGGCTGGGACTTGTGCATATTGGGACAGACAGGATATTATTCAACTAGTTTATACCAGACACAGCATAATTATTTGAGAAATCTATGATGTGATCTTCAGCGCTAGGTTTCAGAGCTGGCTGGGACTCTTGCTCACCATATCACACCACTATCCTTAGACTTGGTCCAAGCATGCTGGAGATAAGACCCCTCACTCAGGGGCTGTCTTGATCATTGCAGACTTGACTTGAACGAGGCTGGGAGCTACCAGCCCTGTAAACATCTGTGCTGTAGGCAGGCTCATGGTGGAAGTAAGGTCAAGAGGCATATTGTCAACAACGTGCAAAAGCCATCAGGTATCTTGTTCCAGTCTTTTCCTAAAGAAAAACCTACCTGTACCGGGTATACCTCCAGCCTGGTCTGGGACAGAAACTAGAAGGCTATTGCTGCCGCCTTAGAAAAAGATGAGAACAGATGCAGCCTAAATATTAACCTTCTCAAATGTCAGCGGTGCACTGCAATCCTTCCTCATATTGTACAAGACGATGTGGTTTATTTTGTGTGCCAGAATGCTTCAAGATGCTCTGGAATGCTATCATTTTGCAAAGGATTTATGCCTTTTGTATGCACAAATTATCTGAATAAATACCT
>VYZW01016995.1:4605-15798 GCA_013401315.1 Balaeniceps rex | reverse complement strand
AAGCTGGTGAAGGGTCTAGAGCACAAATCTTATGAGGAGCGGCCGAGGGAACTGGGTGTGTTTAGCCTGGAGGAAAGGAAGCTGAGGGGAGACCTTATCGCTCTACAACTACCTGAAAGGAGGCTGTAGCAAGGTGGGTGTTGGTCTCTTCTGCCAAGTAGCAAGTGATAGGATGAGAGGCAATGGCTTCAAGTTGCACCAGGGAGGTTTAGGTTGGATGCTAGGAAAAATTTCTTCATGGAAAGGGTTATCAAGCATTGGAACAGGCTGCCCAGGGAAGTGGTTGAGTCACCATCCCTGGCGGTATTTAAAAGACGTGTAGATATGGCAGCTAGGGGCACAGTTTAGTGGTGGACTTGGCAGTGCTAGGTTAACAGTTGGACTTGATGATCTTAAAGGTCTTTTCCAATCTAAACGATTCTGTGATTCTAACCGCTTCTCAGAGTGAATACTTCACACAACATCACTGCAGTTCCAAAATACATATGAAATCAAAATACTTCAGGTCAGCGATCAGATGCTGAAGGCCTGTGAGTCACCGAAGATTTAGGGAATTTCATGTTTGGACATGATATATCTAAGGTTTTGCTTAGCCTGTGAGCAAAGATGCCAAGTTCATTTCTAGGTTGTTTTGTATTTCAGTGTATTCCAACCATACAGGTAAAACACTTCTTTGTGCAGTGAAGACATCTAATATTAACCTCTGCTTTCTAACAAAAATTTACTGGAATACACATTTGATTGGTATACTTTATCTGAATTTTAAAATCAAGATGCCAGGCTCCTCCTTTATTCTGGTCTCAACATCTGCAATTCAGTGCTGTAAAAACTAAGGCACAAAGCCCCATAACTCTTCTTTCTGAAATATATTTGCAGCATCCAGTTCAACCTAGCCACACTTTTTGCACATCATAAGCATAACCAACATGTTCAGCAACATCCACTTCAAGAATTTCATTTTCCTCTGCTAGAACATGCTGCTAGTAAGAACAGCAGAAGGCTAAAGGTAAGATGTTCTAAATCATAATTCACATGGATGTGTAACAAAAATTTTCAATGCTAAACACTTTTAAATGACCTTAAGAAAAAAAAAGGCAATTCAGTAAGATGATATGAATGATCTATTACATAGATACTGTAAAAAGATACTGTGAAACTGTAATAATAAGTGTTATCATTGTAAGTTAGTTTCTGGATGCTTAACCATGAAAAGGATTGATTATTATACAAAATGAAATTGCATATTGTTCTTCTTTCTGCACTTACAGTATCATTTCTAATTCAGACAGCAAATTGCAAGAATAACTTTTTGACACCGACCGTGTGGAAGATTAATGATCATTTGGGTAGTTCTAAAAGTCAGCAATATTTTAGGACATCTCAAATATTTTTGTGGGTCCCTATTTCTCTGGAAACACCCCACAGCTTACTCATTTACTGTTTATCTTCTGCTTTTCTTGTGCCAAAGGTCTGTTCAGGCTTTGCAGCAGAACTTAGCTTTTCATACTCATCTTCCCTAGATGAAGAAAATGTGTTTTCTGATGTGCTGCTTGGAGAAGCATTAGAAATATTATTGTATTCTGCTTACATGACAACCCTGAAGTAGTTAACTGTAAATTATGCAAACAGGCAAACATGTGACATCTAACCACAAAGCTTACAGGGAAAAATAACTGTGAACAATCATAAACCTGTTAGCTGCTATGAACACAACAGCCTTTAAAAAAGAAGACATTTGTTTCTATTGGAATGGTTTTTGGATGAAAAAGGCCTGCTTGGTCATCTGGGTTATCCAAATACAACTGCTTGAAAATGATACGGTGAGGAGTGATCCTTACCCAGCAAGAGCACTTACCTGATGATAGAACAATTGAGGCATCTAAAAAAAGGTTCTAAATATATGCAATTTACATAGTATAAATATCCTTTTTTTTTATATCAACATTGTCTTTAATCCCATTTGCTTTTATGAGTGATGGGAACAGACTTATTCTCTGGAAAACTGATATTCACAATGAAAATAGTATTTTCAATTACTTTTATTCCCAAGAAATAAATGGGCAAATACCTCTTCCAATCATGTACACAGTTCAGTGACAATGAATTATGGTAAAAGTGGCTGGCTTTTTATCTTTATGAACATTAAACTTTGGTAATATTCTGATAAAATTGCTTTTCTTTATTTTTTGCAATATGGTTTAATATGTAAACTACCAGTCTGGCACTTGATCACTAAATTGAAAAAACAACTAAACAACACCAAGGATTACTCTTTTTTTACCTTATCAATAGCTTTTAAAGTTTTAAATGAGAAAAAACACTGAGAAACATGGAGGCCTGCATTAAAACAAGCAAAATGAAAAGAATTCTCATTTAGACATATATAAATAATCTTATGTACACATACCAACTATCTACTACTATTATGTGCTTACTAAATGCCCAAGTTCACATTTTGCTACTCATTTGTAAAGTCGCTTCACCGATCAATTATCATATTTCTTACTTTCACTTTGACTTCCATTTCTTCAAGCTCTTGAAGTAACTCTTCATTTTCCAATAGAGATGAGCCTAAGTTTTGTTTGTGAAAATAATCTCTGATGTTTTTCTTGTACCATGATGTTACCTAAATAAATAATAAAAAGAATTCAGTCAGTGAAAAATTTGAGAAGCAACTGTCCATTTTCTAAAATATGTACAAGACACTTTCATCTACAAAAAAGGCTTGATTTTCATTCCTTTCAGTTTTCATTCCTAATGTTCACGCTTTTATTCAAATGTTTGCATTTGTATTATTTAAATGTTAATAAATGAAGAAGGAAAGAACTGTGGTCAAAACAAACACATATTGGAATATATGTAACAAAACAGACAAAAACGTATTCATCAAGTATGACCAAATCATAATTTAACACAGTAAAAGAAAAATCAAGTTATAGTCACACATAGAATAAATGCATGTTTTATAACATGATAAAGAGATTGGACATTTTCCCTAGAATCACATTAACTTAAAAATATGCCTTTGCATACCGTAAAAGTCTATAAATCTGAGTAGTTTTGCAAGAATATTAAAAAAAAAAAAAAAAGGCTAAATGGGCCTTATGACCTAACAGAACCTCTCCAACCCGGGCTTGAAAAACCCAGTTAAGCTATTGAGATAATATGTGGAATAATCTTTAGTAGCTTAAAAAAAAAAAATTATTACATCTTACTAGACTTACTTCAGCAAGTATATGCAGCAAACATATGCAGTATACAAGCATATCTTCTAAATTGCACAGAATGACTTGCATTTATTTCTGCTTGATTCACAGTAGGTACCTCTCACTTTCTTTGTAAACAACACATGGCAAGAATTCCTGAGTGAAGCTTTGCATTTTAAAATAGTAGTCAGAATGAGTTATTAGTATCAAGGAGACTTCCTCCAATCTTTTCAGTCTGGAAAAACACCACTATACTTAAATCACATATGGCATACTAAGAATTACTTTGTACCAATCAATACAAATCGGTAGTACCAATTTCAATAGCACACTAGAGATATTTTTTTTTTTTAATCTGCTCATGTAGAAGTTATTTTTAATAAATTTAAACAATTCTGAAAATGAAAGAGCCTTTATGGAAATATTTTCAGTTACAAATAAAAAATTGGGCACATTATCTCAGGAGTTCAGAGCTAGGAAAGTAAACAAATTTTTTTACTAGAGAGTCTTCATTTCTTGAGCAGATCCTCCAGATGTGTACTTACTGATTGAAACATTTTTCCTGGAAGCACATTTTCACAGAACATTTACTATGGGTCCATCAAAATACAAATTAATGGAATGGACAATAAAAACTGTGCTAAAAGGGAAAGAAAAATTTCTCTATAAATTAGGACTGTTCTCTGTATCACGTATGTGCTTAGCAAAACAAACTAGTATTTCTGTAATGCTAGGCAGAGGAAAAAGTCATTCTTTACTCTGTTGTGGTAAAGTGTTCACCCCTTTACCACTTGGCAATATTTCTTTCCATTACAGTGAGTTTAATCATTAGCTTCCACTACAGCTAATACCGCTGATTTCAGTTGTGCCAGCTTAGCTCTTAAGCAACAGCTGGGAATATTTAACAGCTTTTTAAGAAAGAAACCCACAGAACCTCACTTTCAGTAATTTTGGTGGAGGGATGGGAGAGAAGGTTAATATATCTGTTTGAAAAAGACAGTGGTTTTTCTTGATTGGTTGAAATCTAAAATAACTTCTGTTCTTCAAAAATTAATTTTATCATTCATTTACAATAATTATCTGCTCTGTTTGCAATGAATAATCAAAAATCAAAGGCTCTTCAACATTTTTCTCAGGTTCCTAAACTGCTCATTTTGAACTGATTATGGTCCAGGTGATTTCAATACTTATATATAGTCTTCCATTGCCTTCCTACATTTCCCACTGTCAATTCAGAAGGAGAAGCAAGTCTTCCAACAAATAACCGGCTGGGTGTGGGGGGGCAACGAACTGAAGGAACAGCATAGCTTATCTTGTTGCAGTGGATTGGCCTTGGCCAGCTGCCAGACACCCACACAGCCACTCTCACTCCTCCTTCTTTACAGAACAGGGGGAGAAAATAAAATAAAAAAGATTGTGGGTCAAGATAAAGACAGGGAGCACTTACCAGTTACCATCACAGGTGAAACAGACTCAACTAGGGGAAAAGTAAATTAATTTATTGCCAATTATAGATTTGGTGAGAAACAAAGACAAAAACTAAAACACCTTCCTCCTACCCAGCCCTTTTCTTCATGCTCAATTTCACTCCTTTATTCCCAACTCCTCTACATATGCCCTGTCACCGAGCGGCACAGGGGGATGTGGAATGGGGGGTTATGGTCAATGCATAACAGTTCCTCTCTGTCACTCCTTCCTCCTCACACTTTTCCCCTAGTCCAGCACGGGTCCTCCAGGGGCTGCAGTTCCTGCCAGGACACCCTGCTCCAGCATGGTCTCTCTATGGCCACAGTTCCTTCAGGGAATATCCAGCTGCTCCAGTGTGGACTCCTCCATGAGCTGCAGTGTAGCTATCTGCTCTGACATGGTCCCCTCCACAGGCTGCAGGGAAATGCATGCTGCGGTGTGGTCTCTTCCAAAATTTCCAAAGGCTGCAGGGGAATAGCTGCTCCAGCACCCGGAGCACCTCCTCCCCCTCCTTCTTCACTGACCTTGATGTTCACAGTGCTGTTTCTCGCTCTTTTTTCTTTCCCTTCACTCCTCACTATGTCTGTGCAGTGTTCTACCCTTTCTTAAATATGTTTTAACAGAGGCCTCACCAGCTTCACTGACGGGCTCAGCTGCGCCCTGTGGTGGGGCCGCTGCGGAGCTGGCTGGAACTGGCTGCGTCCAGCAGAGAGGCAGTCCCGGCCTCTCACTCCTATGGCCCCACACTGCCAGACCTGGACGCTGCACCCAATACACTTGTGTAGCCAGGGGTATTTTTGGAAGGAAGGGAATTCTTGCACACACCAGTTCAAAGCTTATACAGACATACATTGTCCTGGGCTCTGCCAAACCTCTTGAACAATCTGACACTAATGTGAGACTATAGAGAGAAGGAGCAAACATAGTAGAGAACAGAAATGAGGAAGTAACACACTTTTCTTTCTAGAAATTATTCCCACTAGAAAAACTTTGGGTTTTCACTCCCTTTCTTCCTGTATGCATTAAACCACACATATTTACATGCCATAAATTAAATCTGACCTTACCTCAGGCAGTTTGAACTTGAGCAGCCTGCACTATGTATTTTGACATACCTACTCTGAACTGCAGGATGAGCTGTTCTCAAATAATTTCTGCAGTGCATTCACAATAAGCTGACATTTGCTAGATATCAGACAGGGTTTTTTCATCACAATCATCACTGTATTTGAGTGGCTGATGCTTTACTTACTATCTTAAATCTCAAATAATATTTTTATCATCAGTATGTGAAGGCATCACCATGACAATACAGATCTGTCTTGGTTCATGTTGGGGACATTTCAGTCTCTTCGTAACAATACTACCTCAGCCCTTCCCCAATCCTCAATGCATTTATCTTCACAATATTGCTAGTGAAGCACCCTTGTCTGATTTCATAAATAACAAGTTAGGACAAAATGGGACCACAGATGCATTTTTATAGAAAAATGCAGCACTTCAACATAAAGTGTGGGCTTTAGTGATTTTTCTATGATCAAGTGGAGCCTTATAAAGAAGAGGAATAATAAAATAATCTTTTACTGGAAAAGAACTAAGTATCACTATTGCATTGTCCTAGAGTAGCTACTAGTGGCTTGCTATACCATGTTTGTGAAGGACTGTGAAAGACCCTGGAAAGAAAAAAACCAAACACCACTAAAAATGATGTATACCAGTCAACAAAAGCATTTCAGGTTCCAATAATAGTGGAACAGTCCTTTTCATTTGTGACGTTTCTTGCCTATGTAGACAAAAGCACTGTATGCTTTTTTTTGGCCCCCTTTTCTTTCATTTTTTTAAGAAGGACTTTGTTTACACAATGTTCCCAAATGCAGCAGTTATTTAGAATATTAGCTAATAAGAGTAATCATTTCAATTTTGAAAGGAACATTTGCAATTGTGAAATATTAAAACCAAGTAATCCATATAGGTACATGCATACAGGAAAGATTATGACTGACCAACAATGGAGTGAGTTTGACAGGATGTCAGAAACTCATTTGGTTTCAAGGTGTGGGGCTTTTTTAACATAGAATCAAAGCCTGGGAATCCTGTGAAGTGGGCCCATACATGCAAGAGTAGCAAGAGGAACTAAGTTATCACTATCAGGAGAAACAGGACAGATCAGACACTTGGAAATACACAAGAGGAGAAGCATTGGCCATAATTAAGACAGTGGCAAAATCACTGCTGAGTTCACTGGTACCATAATTTCACCAGAAGTAGCTAGCGGAGAAGTAATCTTAAAAGAAACATGTTACATGTTATAATCACGACTATCAGATCATCACATTCCAATCAGAGATCAGAGGAAGGTGCTGCATTTTAAGTTCTTCAGAACCAGGTCATAAGTAATGGTCTTTACAGCCGCTTGGCTTTTCTTTCGAAAAAGCAACCTGCAAATCATGCATCCTTCTGCATTACGTAATTATGCCTAGCAAAACAGAGGCAATGCAAAGAGCAAAAATCCACTCTTAGATCTTACACAGCAGAGCTCATCTCCAGTACTCTGCTTTCTCTGTATGCCCTGAACTCCCGTTAATGTCAGTGGGAGTTCAATGTGCTGTTCTTGCATATGTAGCACTGTTAGACATCAAGAGCAGTTCAGTCCATGTACAGAGATTGGAATATTTGTTTTCAGATGTTCTGAGAGGCTTTGAGAGTTTAAATTCTGTCATCACTCAGAAATATATACATAATGTGTTAGAGGCCAGAGAGAGAAATTTTACAGAAAGTCTCTAAAAGTTAATTTTCCAGTGTTTGTATTTACATGTGAAAATATTATTTGTCCAAAATGCATGCAAATTAGTTGTCCATAAATGTACAAATTATACATTATACCACATTTGACTAAACAAGATATATTGTTTACTTAGATACTAAACAGATACTAAATAAGTATATTCTGATAAGCATGATATTAAAAACTACTTGAATTTGTCGCTCCGTGTGTATACCAGCCTCAAACCGGACGCAGGTATGAGCTAACAGGTAGTTAAATACTGGCCACTCTCTTCAGATGATCAGAAAACTTGCCAGTGGAAAACAGTTTCTATACTTACTCTTTCTGATTCGAGCACATACGTGAGAGGAAATGGAAACATGCACACAAAAAATTCACTGCACAATATTTTCAATCCCACCTAAATTAGGGTGAATTCTAGCTGATTACTCCCAAACATTTATTCCTTATGTGATGAGGACAAGTAGAATTCCCTGGTAAATTTTATGAAATTGTGACATTTAACATCTCAGGCAATGTGTTGTTTTTTTTGTTTTGTTTTGTTTTTCTTTTTTTTTTTTTTTTTTTAAAGAAGCGTGCTTGGCTCCAAAAAAGAGCCCCCATATTTATCCCTTACTCTTCAACAGCAAGCTGTATCTGAAATCTTTCCATTTTGAATGTTCTTCCATGTTTGAGTACTATGGAGTAACACTGGCACGATCAGGTAGTTGTAGTAACATCTAATACTTTTTAATGTAGAGAAAGGATATTTTTTCTAGATGAAATAGGATATTTCCAATATAGTAAGTTAGACTGATACTGAAAGTTCAGTTGTAGCTGTTGTAAATTTATTAGAATACATTATATTGAAACAATATTTCTTTTTGAGGATCTTTCTTTTATGGTATAGCTATGTGGTGATACTGAAAAAAAATCAAAACAAGTGACAGCAGCAATAATATGTATCTCTAAGCAAGCACTAAATGGTTTCTAATGATTTGCACAGGAATGGATACAGCCTCCTATACTGTAGTTCTTGTTTTTCAGTATTTTTGTCAGCTATTTTTTTATAACTACATACTGAGATTATGACACTTGCATAAGACTATATTATTTTTACCTGTTTTGTTTTTTTTTCTACGTAATCACTAAATAAGTAATTCTTACTCTGTTTCTGGCAGCTACTGATATGGAGTACTCCAGAAATAAGGGTGTCAAGCTTGCTTGTGTACCTCAACACTTTTGTTGTCTCTATGCAAAATTACAAAGAGTTGTGCTTGTTGAATAAGGTGCTTCTCATCTTAAACAACCTCACAGGCAAAGTTAGTGCCTGCAGGACTACTGCTAACAGTTTCTAACATTTTCCTCTGATACAGGGGGAAACTTTATTTTGGAGGCAAAGAGGGAAACTTAGAGAGGTATCACAATCAGGACTGTGCTGTCAGAGGTCCATACAAAATTTTAGCCTACCTTTTTTTCTGACAAGTTGGTGAAGTTATGTGGTGTTTCTCAAGGAAAACGAGAGGAGAGAGTCTTACATTGCAAAAGTTTCTCTGATAATGTGGAGCACAAATAGAGAAAAGCTACTGATCTAAATGCTGGGAGATGAGGAATGAAAAGGGAAAAGAGCGCTAGGACTGGAAAGAGGAAGAGAAAGAGTAAGATTTAAATATACCTAAGCTGTGAAAGGAAGGTACAAAAACAAGTTGTATTTGAGAAATTCGTAAGAGATAGGAACTAAGCTGGGAGAAAGAAGGGAGAGAAACAGGTTGCAGGTGTGGAAAACCTGCAATCACTGCAGTACCCTGAAGAATTTTGATTTGACTGAAAGAACAAAATACTCCTCTACTTTCAGACACGCCAACTGGCTAGCTGTGCTATATCTTCTCTTTAACTGATTAGTCCAGAAACAGCCTGCTGCAGCCGTAATTGCTATTACCATTTACTGTTATCACTCATGTGGCTAGAGGTTTGTTTGTGCTGGGAATTCAGTCTGAAGGGAATCTAGTTTGGTCTGAAGCACCACATTTGATAACTTACATGAGGAATCTGCAAAATGGAAATAGTGCTTTTGAAGACATTAAAGTTATATTAAAATAAATTACGAGGATGTTATCGTTAAAGTCAAATATTCTGAAGTTAGGATCTCAAACACAAGTGGCCCCTAATAAATATATTTAAGCTCCTTTTCTGTAATAGTGTCTACTGTAAAACAGTTGCTAGATTTTTTTTTTTAATTGGGGCTTACCTTAATATTATGCTTCTTACCTGGTTCTCTTGTTGGTCCCACAAACAAATTTGCAGAACCTGCTCCAGTCCTTGGCGCTGATGTTTAAGAAATCTGTCGAGTTGCCGTCTCCTGTCTTGTAGCATTTCAAGGAGATTGTCAATTTTCAAGCTGCTGCTGTGGGCTCCCTGAATCAACTCCGGATTTGCATTTGGCCCCTCACATTTGAATTCTTCTATGAATTCAGTTAGCTCTTGGCTTTTGTTTAAAAGCACAAGTGACTTTTCCAAAAGCTCTGTAGGAATAGAATTTCATAGGAAAAAACCCCAATGTGATTTGTAATTCTAGTAGGGTATTTCAAATATTACTCAAGTATTTTTAAAACTACCTGTCTATTTGCATACATAAGCATAATGTATTTTCATGCATTGCATGAACAGATTATAAATACTTAGTTTAGAAGGTATATATCCCAAGATATTTCAGTCTGGAGAGCTGTTATATAAACCTACAAAGTTATAATGGTGTATACACATACATATATGTACCTATAAAGGTACATATAATATCATACACATACATAATGGTGTACTGAGAGCCATTGAGACAAAACCCGGAAGTCCTATTGTTTTCTCAAAACTGAATTTTTGATCATTTCCCAATCCTCAGGTAAGCTGAAGTGGAATTTCTTACCCTGCTTTCTGTGTGGGTCAGCAGCCTCTGTAGTTTTTCATTAGTGATGCAAGCAAAGTTTAGGCCTTTATGTCCCTCACAGAAGTTGAAAGAGAAAGTTCTCCTGTCTGGGGGCTGTTATAACCTTATGACTAAATAAGTCATGAATATCAGGAACTCCTACCTTCTTTCCATAACCTCTACCTAAATACATTCAGGGTTAAAATTCAGTGGAGTAGTACGCTTTAATGACCTAGTAGACGTGTGTCTGTCTTTGTTCCAGCTCCTTAGAGCCACATAGTACAAAATCTATTGAACAGACAATGATCAGTATTTATAGGTCTTTCAAACGAAAAAGGAAAATCTTTAAGTACGAAATGAGGAAGAAGGGGAGCCAAGCCAGAATAAGAGGCAAGGTAGGCATGAAGAAAAGTATAAGAAAGGAATGTTTGCAAGGAGCTGCTAGTGAAGCAACCAATGACAGGCAGCAAACAGATGAAACATTCATCTTCCCAGCTGAGTACGTGTACTAGTAACTCAAGGCAAAGCACCCTAAATCTCCACCTTTCATATGGAGCACCTATGGAAGATGAAGAAGTGGAATGCCTCCACTTCTCCAGCCACCGAGGGCTAACAAGAGTTTAGTTTCCACGAGCTCACTGCAACAAGCTTGTCCATTTTACTTCTTGCCTTCCAGAAAGGTGGTATTAATCAGAAATCAGTTCCATTTCAGTCCATCCAAAATGGAATATATAAAAAAATTGATAAATGAGGATAATTCATATGTTTTCAGCTTTTTTATTCTGATTTGAAATGCATTTTTTTTTTTAACTTTTTTTTTTTTTGGTTGGTTGGTT
>VYZW01016994.1:112057-127761 GCA_013401315.1 Balaeniceps rex | reverse complement strand
AGCCTGTGCCCTGCGCTGCCCGCCCCCAGACCCGCGGCGCCCCTGCGGCGTTGGCGGCAGCCGGACCTCACCTCCGCGCCGGCCGAGGCGCTCCGGGAGCGGGGCGGCAGACCTCGGGGAGCGGGCCCGGCTCTCTCCGCTGGAGCCGGCCCCTACGGCGGCGCCCGCGCTTGCTCCCCGGAGAAAGCGCGTAGCCCGGAGCGGCGTTAGGCAGTCGGTGTCGGTGAGCGGCACCGAGAGCAAACCCGGCCCCGGCCCTCCGAGGCAGGCGCTGCGCCCCGAGCCGCGGTGCTCCCTCCCCGCCCGGCCCAGGCCGGAGGTCAGGCGCTGTGCAACCGCTCTCCTGGGGCTTGGTGCGTACTTGGAACAGCACAACACGCCCCGGGGAGCATCTGCTGCTCCTGTGCGCGGAACCGGCTGTTGTAAAGGACATTACAAAATGTATATTTTCAGGTATGCTGTTCTGGAAGAGCACCTCCTGATCCCAACTGAGCCATTACAGGAGGAGTTAGGACATCCCTGGCCCTAATCTGAGAATATAATCTGAGAAGATGTTTTGCATACTTTTCATCCAGGTTTATTTCAGTCATCAGCTCAGTGAAGTGCAGCGTGTGATACAGCACCATCTGTAATCAAACAATCTATGCACTGAAGCAGCTTAAACGTGCTGGTTTTGGCTGGGGTAGAGTTAATTTTCTTCATAGTAGCTGGTATGGGGCTATGTTTTGGATTTGTGCTGGAAACAGTGTTGATAACACAGGGATGTTTTAGTTACTGCTGAGCAGGGCTTACACAGAGCCAAGGCCTTTTCTGCTCCTCACACCACCCCACCAGTGAGTAGGCTGGGGGTGCACAAGAAGCTGGGAGGGGACACAGCTGGGACAGCTGACCCCAACTGACCAAAGGAATATCCCATACCATATGATGTCATGCTCAGCATATAAAGCTGGGGGAAGAAGAAGGAAGGGGGACATGTTTGGAGTGATGGTGTTCATCTTCCCAAGTAACCATTACACGTGATGGAGCCCTGCTTTCCTGGAGATGGCTGAACAGCTGCCTGCCGATGGGAAGTAGTGAATGAATTCCTTGTGTTGCTTTGCTTGCATGCACAGCTTTTGCTTTACCTATTAAACTGTCTTTATCTCAACCCATGAGTTTTCTCACTTTTACCCTTCGGATTCTCTCCCCTATCCCACCAGGGTGGAGTGAGCGAGTGGCTGTGTGGGGCTTAGTTGCCAGCTGGCGTTAAACCACAACAAACAGCTGTGTCACATACGGCTCCTGAAATACCACACTGTTTAATACCAGTACAATCTTTGAAAAGTTACTGCCTAATGTTAAAAATGCTGCCGTTTCCCAGGAACGGATTATTAACAGAAGTTTTTGTTTTTGTCAGCTAAGCCTTTATTATGATTTCATTTCTGATTTAAGATAAACCTCCCCTCAGTTCCTTGTTGAGAAGATGAAAAAGCAGGATGAGGAAAAGGAGGAGGAATATAACTCACAATTTTTGTCCCTTTCCTGTGGCTGCACTGGGGACTTGTTAACCTCCCTATGCTTTATACGATCACATAAAATAACTCTCTGTGTAACAACTCAAAATGTTACAGGTCTACTGGTGCTCTTGATGTTTATGATTTGGATGTAAAAGCAAACGTAATTCCTAAAACGAGCAAAGAACCAAAATGCCATGTACATTTTAAAAAGTAACACCCCAAAATCCAGCTCTAAGCAGCTTTCCAAGGAGCAAAATTAAGAGCAATGTAGTCTGCCAACCATCAAAGGGGGGAATTTTTATCAATCTATCCCAAACTGAATCATTACTTCACTACTCCAGTTAAAAATAAACACAGGTTATTAGGGCTACATCAGCAGGTATTTATTAGGTCTGTTTTTTTCTATGGTAAAAGTTACTAAAATGAAAATAGAAGGTAACAGTGCAGAGTGTATCCTTTAAGGATGTACGCACTGTTGTAAATCATACTACTCTCACAGAGAGATTCTAACTCTGTTGAAGTCAGTGGGAATCTGGTTATTGTTATCAGCTGGATTAAGATTTGATTCTGTACGTAGTTACCAGGCAGCATCTGATGGCATGCCTGTTATTCTCCTTGGTGAGCATTAACCAATACACATGAATCAGCACACCACGGATTCCACCAAACATTCTGTGAGTTTGGGCTAAATAACAGCGTAGAAGTCCTATTTTCAGCCTTACTGAAGCAGCAAGACCCGCGATAGATTTTCTCCCGACCACGTTTGCTGCCCGGCGGGCTCCATCTGGTGGCTACCCACACCTCGCCATCGCAGGGGTTCAGCTACACGCTTGCCGTTCGGGAAAAAGTCATCCTAAATGCGAGAAGGGACAGCTCTGCTGGCTGTATTCTCTTGTACAGGATTGCGTGTTCTGGCTGGATCCGTCTGTAATTCTAGCATGTGTTTATGCATATGTCAACATCCACTCTTAACAAATGATTAGTACCCGAGATAAACGTTCACATGCTTTTTAAATTCTAGGAGTGGAGTGAGAGCAGTTCAAGGTGGTCCTGCTGCAAATCGGATCCTGCCAATAACCTCACTGTATTCACTGCAGTATACTGGGCTCCTAAAAGTACTAGATGTCATTGCTATTCTTATAGTTTTCTTTGTCCCCTTTATCAGCACTGATTCACTATTTAATTTCCTTTATCAGGATGTTGTACATCTTTTTCCTCTTCAGGTTACTAGGGACTCTATACTTTTAAAAATCAAGAGGAAAAAAAAATGCCCTTTCACGCCCAAAAATCCTCAAGTCATCTGTCAAAAGCAAGCATCAGAAATCAACCACAGCAATGGTGCATTGGCATTCTGGTTTGATGAGCCACTTGTCAGATTTCTGTCAAGTCCTTCCCTAACATACAACAGAATCCAAAATAACGACAAGCCAGTTCAGCATGTCCCCAGCGTGCTGGGTTCACTGCATATTTTCACAGCTTGTGACATACTAGGAGATAGGCCAAGGGGCCCCAAGAACGATTTCAGCTGGAGATGGACCGTTGCTACCAACAGAATGATTCATTCTGGCTTTCAGCCTACTCCTTACAGGGTCTCGAGAAAACGCCCATCAGGAGCAGGCTCAGTCTGGAGGAACTGTCCAGAAATACCTGATGCAATTATCTGAAATACCTATTACGTTCACAGGAGACCATGACAGAGTTTTTTTAAGACAAGGCACTTAATCTTGTTGGACAGAAAAAAAGCTGTTTCTCTACATTTTCTTCTGTGCCAGAGATTCCTAGAGAAAACACGAGGATTAGGCAACTGTATGTCACAGACAGTTTCATCATTTCATCTAGTTGCACTTTGTTTTTTTTCTCTTAAAATCTTTAAATTTCTTACTATCACAATGGCAGGCAAAAACCATTCTAAACTTGAGGCATGTGCAAGCAATATAGATCCATTTGCCTAAGTTTGCAAAGCACCTAAGAATACTCTTGAGATTTCCCTTTCATGTCAGTGCATTAACTTGGATATGGGTGAGGATGGTTTAATTTACAATGTTACATCAAAGCAAGCACAAAAGAGGAAAAAAGAAGAAATGTCATGTGTTCCCCAGAACGCGCTCCACAGAGAAGAAAAGGGATGGAAGATGTAACAAAGCAGGTTTCTAATAATATCCAAGATAGGAGGGTAAGAGATTTCTATCAGTTCTCCCAGAAGTCTGGGAGAGCCTATGCTGCAGTGAAGAAAAGCTGCTTTGCTTATCCCTGTCTAACGTTTAGGGCTCTAGACAACCTACATCTCTCCTTGGATACTGTAAAACCCTGGTATGCATCATCTTATAGGGTCACAGGAATAACAGCATCTGTTCTGAAAGAGTCTGCCACTTCTGCTTCATATTATATTTATAATTTGAACCTTCCCTTCTTGACAACAATACAGTTTTGTAACTTCTGAGGTCCTGATATTATACTCTGGATTACCAAGAAAATAGTGAGCTCCACAAGATCGAACAAGGCACAACCTATACTGAAAGAGAAAATTAATATAAAAGTAATGCTATAGCATTTAAGTCCTTAAACAGAGCCACTTAGTAAAGGAAATTTTGCAACTGCAGAATGGCTGTTTAAAAGCAACAGTGCTTTCTTGAGAGCTCTGTGCAATGAGTAAAGGTACCGTTTCTAAAACCAGGAACCTGACTCCAGTTTTCACCTATTAACACTCTTCACCTCTGTGTATGCAGGTGTAAATAATATAGTAAAAATGGCCGAATCGCTACTGAAAGACACAATAGCAGGTTACAGAGATCCACTACAAGCAAAGCATATGCTTGATGGCAAATCTTTTCCCCATTTCCTACATTAGATATTCATCAGGGTCTGACTTCTAATTGAATGCAAATAAAGGATAGAACAGGTTTTTGCATATGAAGTGAAGATATAGAACATCTGTCTCTTCACAGCCTTTCAATGTACCTTATGTGACATTAAGCAAAGAAGAGGTTTGTCTCATCAGCTTGTAGGAAACGGTGAATTTGAAGAATAGTGTGACTGAATTAAATCATTCCACTGCTGCTGTAAAAGGTGCTTCTTTGGTCTCCCTGCACACTCTCAAGTGATAAAATGCCAAGTTGGGCAAAATCAGTTTCAATGCCAAAAAGATGGACTACTGGTACAGAAGGTCACAAAACACTATTAATTGCCTTATATCATCTCGGTCTTGAACAATGATCCAAAAATATAGGCTGGTGCTTTGGAATAAAGCACATATTGTTAGTTAGCACTATCCAAGCAAGCTGTTAAAAGATATTTAAGGCATATCCTTAACTGCAGACGGTATACCTATCTTCTGCTCTTTTAGACTCTTATTATAGTAGTAATTTATGCTGTTTTTTTACTTCTTCAGCAGCCTAATTCAGTAATTGTGTTTACTAGTACAGAGTAGCCATTTTGTGACCTTTTCAGAAAAAGCTACAGCAAATCTGAACATAAAAGTCAGTGTCCTGAAATTAGTTTAGGTGTTTATATGTTATAGCATGTATGAACACTGAACTGGAAATAAAATTGTGGTTAAAAAATAGCTATACAAAATACCTGCAGGGATTCCAGAGAGGAGCTAAAAAAGAGACGATCTCCTACAACCACTTCCTCCACTCGTCACTCTTTTGCAGAATGTATCTAAGAAAAGTACATCTGTGGTTTCTTCAAACCTCTAATTAAAAGGCATACATAAAGTAGACAAAGTTCAAAATCAGATCTAATTAATACTGTGTATTGTAAATTCAGTTAAGGAACAAAGCATTCTAGTATCAAGGATGGAAGGATGACATTTAAAGGTGTCTGGAATAACATCAGTGATAGATTTCGATGCTTGATACTATTCAGTGGTGTGAGAAATCTGTACCATAACCTGGTGCTTGTGGAGTCTGAGAATAGTAAATATTAATCTACATATAATTCTGGCCCCAAACATACAGTACTTTGGAGATGCAAAAAGTAAACACAAAGAAGCAGACTTAAGTCCCATCAGAGTCAAGGGTCCTTGGCCAACTTCACTTCCAATCTTACACTGGCTTCACAGGTGTTGAATGAGCGCCCAGATTTTACAAAGCTGTTAGACTAAGTTTCCTGTTCTTCTGGGAACACAGAACAATTCTTTCCAGCTTTCTTGGGTCCGAGTTCTGATAATGTGACAGGCAAGAGGGGAGCTCGCAGTCAGCTAGGTAGTAGGGTGAAAGGGAAGAGGCCAGCAGGTACAGATTGCATTGCCTGATTTTCTTTTCTCATGTGATAGGTTGGAGGCAAGAAGATGGAAAGGTGAATTTGAATCACTCTCTACATGACAGACCAGATTCAAAGCTTCCAGAATTCACTGCAAATACTCAAGTATGTTACAACAGGATTTTCAGACTTACACAGTTTAGCATGTTGTATTTTAATACTGCCTCCTGGGCCACCTCTCTGCTTCACTTGCAATCACAAGGGGGTTACCATATCACATAATGCCTATGTGGCTACAACAGGGTTGTCTAAAGAGCTATTGCTAAGCTAAATGAAGAGCATGGCGGTGTTTATAGCATATTTATAGGTGTCCTATAATGTGATCTAGACTTTGGAAACAAAAAGAACTGGAAACTCTTTGCAAACTATAAAGAGGCCCTTTGCTGGCTTTCTGCAGACCTCAGTTTGGGAACCACTGACTTAAAAATGTCATAAATGACTGTCTCAGGAGTAAAATGATGTGCATTCAAAACCGGTAATGGGCATAATTTATAAAGAACAGCTAATGCCAAATGGCTTTACCTACAACAGCATGCATATACACAATCATGAGAGGCAAGTGCCACTGGAGTAGAGGGCATTGACCAAGCAGATGAGTAGAAAGCAAAGGAACTGGGCAGGCCCTTCTCTGTGGTAAGTTCCAGGGGATCTTTCATTCTGCGTTAAGTAGACAAGCATTAAGTTCTCAAAAGTCTGTTGAAAAGCCTCACAGCAGGATGTGCCAATCTCTATACTGCGGAAGAATAAAAGACTAAGATTTTGCTGCAATTAGAATAAACAACTGTCCTTAATTTCTGTCAAACAGTAGATGTCTCCCTTTGCCGGTATTTGAAACGTGTAAAATGTTGTTTTTTCAGCCTACATTCCCATCATGCCTCATAGAAAAATCCATGGGGGACGAAAGATAACACTGAGTTCAAACCCTGAGAACAGAGCCCCATGAAAGCAACAAATTATAAACTCTACTGAAGAGATTTTCTTCAGAAAGATCACAGGTCTCATGCTTTAGTCATGGACCATTCCTTTGCCAGCAGGTTCAGCAAGAGTGATCTGTGAGAGCTAAGTGAGTTCTTTCAAGTAAGCTGCTCACGATGACTAGAGAAACCTCAAGGATTACAGTACACAAACAATGGGAGAAAAGCTGCTTCAAATAATACACCCAGACAATGGAATTGCCATTATGGTAGCAATGCAAAATATGGACAGGGATTTAAATGAAACGGGTGATATCTGTGTACTTTGGAGGGCTCACGTGTGCCAAATTTGGCAGCATGAGTGTTCATATTGCTTGTTGCTCCACCCCTTGAACAATGAGGCTAAACCCCATATGTGCAGGAGTTGGTAGAGCACGAGCAGTTTTGCTAATCACACTGCATGCAAAAGCAAAAAGACAAAGGGAACTAGTAATGCTTAGACTAGCATTGGGGAAATAATTAAGCATGAATGAAATATTGTATGTGGATTTGAAATGAATGTTCTTGGAAACAATTGTGCTGTTTCAGTTGTGCTGCTTCCCCCCCTAAGTTTCACAAAGTAATTTGCATGTCATTTAAATAAAGATCATAAATTATTGCAACCTTTTTGTTTTTATTTACATAAAATAAAATGCCCGTTTCCATTATTGTTTGGATTACCTGACGAGTGAAATGCAGAGGTCTGAGAGGAAACTTGTCTCTCCCCAAAATATTAGAGATTTCTCATGCATGGGTGAGCTAGAAAGGAGGACTCCACCTTTAGCTTTGCCTTACACAGACAATTAATGCTCTGTAAATGTAACAGAGATACAGAATTGGATCTTTCAGTTGAGCCAAGCTGGAGCTGCAAGCTGTTCGAGGGTACTGGTATACGCTGCCTTGCACTTGTCAGGGCATCATGGCCCTTCATGAAAGTAAGAACAGCCTCAGCACTGCTTGTCTGCTGGCATGCAGTGTTCGCTGGCCAAATCTGCTTTTTCTGGGATAGCTTAGTTGTTTGGGACTTAAGCACACACAGCGAACAATGACAACAACAACTGTACACAAGCTGCCTGAGTGCTCGACAGCATCTGTGGTGGATACTTGGTACAGCTTTCACATGCTGGGAGGTTAGGACACTGTTAACTCACATCTCTCTGATGAAATCTCTGTTTCTCGCTGAGAATTCATGCAATTTAACTTCAACCACCGTAACTTACAAGGCCTACACTCTTCTTCTCTGATGCTCATATTGTTTTCACTTCCATTCAGTGTTATCCACACATCACCAATTTGATTTCGCCTCTGATAAATATTTGCCTCCCTTCTTGACTATATAATTAAACTTCCTTCACAGAGTCCTTCTCAGACCTGCTTTATCCTCTCACCCTGTTGGGGGGGTCAACAGCATCCAGTTCAGAACCCTTGCATTCGGAGAATTAAAAAGAAATCAAATTATTGAAATACAGATCCTACTCCAGAAAAAGGTGAGTGCAAGGTAGCCTAAGAAGTTAGGTAGGTGCACATCCCTCTGCAGGATCATGTGGGGCCAGTTGGCCACTGAAAACTAAATACAGGTACCATCACCTGAAAAACCAAGTGACCTAACCATCTGCAAAAGGAGGAACTGAATATCTAGCATAAATTTTAATGTTCTGGCCATAAGACAGTAAATGATCATTCGGGCTTCCAACCTGTGAAGGCTGCCTGCAGGTTTCCTCCACAATGCTTTATTTACATCTGGTTGCTCTCTCCATGCTCTCTCCAGTCTAAAAGGGAACCCAACAAATATTGTCCTCTCTTCTCACACAATCCTGGGCTGCTTTTGCCCATGGTTTGTTGCAAAATATGTTCAACATTAGATTGCAAACCAGATGAACTCATTATACAGATGTTCTTTTCACAGAAGAATAACCTGTAGTCTCAATTTCTAAGGCTGTTTTTTGTTTTATAGACCAAGGGATTCAACCCGCTTCCCATCTTGGATACGAAGACATCTACTTTCCTGGGCTTTGCTTAGTGGAGTCCTAAGTTTTGCTTCACCACAAAGGAAGTAAAACTGACTGGGTCTAACTTCATGATTTCCAGATATCACTAGGGTGTGCTGTAGATCATGAAATTTCAGTAAAGCACAGTTAACAGGGAAAAAATCTAGCTGCTATACTAAATATTTTAAATTAATTACAAACATAGAAGCAACTCAACACTGACTCAAATTCTTTTTAGAACAACATACACACTCAAGAGAGGTAATATAACACCTTAACAATTTAAAACATATTTGTTACAGAGGCTTGGTAACCACAGTGTGGTACACAACAGAGAACTAACTAAGGTCAGGCAGATAATCACACACCTAAACTGCACATAGATAACTAAAATCCAGGCATACAGTCTGGTGGGAATTGAAAAAATGGGACTAGAACGAACATCCATAACAAACCAGGTAACAAGCAATAAGGGACTCTTTGTGGAAAACTTTCTTTGAAAAAAAATTATGAGACTATTTAAGTCACTGGAACTCACAAAGGTAAGGCCTGGGGATGCAGAGTCAGGGGCTGGATAGTAATTATTATAGCAATTAATGCATACAAACAATGGTGCTGAAATTCCCAGTGGGGATAACAGCAGAACTGAATCAAATTCATCACAGGAAACTGCACCTGTCAGGTATCAGCTCTTAATACAAGGGTGCCCAGCACAGTGACACTGGGAAGGGGACCGCAGCTTCTGGAGGAAGGAAAGTGTCAGCTGCCAGCTCTTGGCTTCCACCCACTTCCAGCCCCTGCAGGAGGTGGGAACCCTTGCTACAACCTACACCTAACCAGCTGCTCAGCTCTTGGGAGGAAGCATCTTCCCGCTCTTGCGCCTATAACCTTCAGCCTAGGAAAGAAACATATCCTGGAACACCGTCCTGTCAACTCCCAGTATAGTCATGGAGTGGTGGCGGGATAATGAACCCAGCACGGTAAGGATGCTGAATCAGAAGAGTTTTTAAGCATATGCTCAACTTTAAGCATATATTTACACTAACAACCACAGACTCAAATGCAAATTTAAAAACAAGCACCTATTTAAACATGAACAAAAGCTTAAATGGCTTGCTGCGCTGGCCCCAACTGTCAAGACATATCCACTGTGCCATAGTTAGTGGTAACAGCAAACAGAATTATCAAGTGATGCTTCAGCAGGCTGTATGAACTGAGTTTGGTAGTCTTACACCACGAACGACGTATTCATTATTATAACAATTTGTATTACTATTTGTAGCATCTAGGGAACCCCAATCAGGGCTCTATTGTGTTACAGACTGTATAAGCCCAGAAAAATAGGATGGCTTTTATAATGAGTACATCACAAGCCCCACTACCATAATTAACACTGATTAGCATCGATGCAAACAGCATAGGAAGACAAAGATTGAGCCAGTTTGGGAGCAGAGGTACTCTCTCACCCTTTAAGGTGGCTCCTCTGGTTCCCAACTGCAGAACAGAGGGGAGGCTGTTTCAGTGGGGAAGGCTGCAGTCTCCAGCGCTCCCAGATAGCAGCTCCCATGAGCACATTCTAGGACATGGGATTCAAAGAGGCATCTTTGTCACTTACTAATCCAGTCTCTATAACACTCAACTACATCACACAGTCCTGCCCTTAAAATTATTGAGAGCCATTACAAACCAGTTGAGTGCTTTTTCTTCCTACTCAGGGCATACATCTCTCTGAAAACATACCAGATTGGCTGGAACAGGTGGATTAGACTGTATATCTATGCATCAGCCTAAATACTAAAGAAAGCCTGCTATTTGCTGTCACAGATCAGCATTAGCATGAAATGCAATGGCTAGAATTGACCTAAAACAAGAATCAGAGTCAGACTTTCAGAGTATGTAAATCAACTGAAGTCAAAACACCAGTACCAAACCTGCTCCCCAATGTCTGAATGGGATATTTCCCCTGCTTCCCCAAGCCCCCCTCCCCAGCATTTGTTACTCTTCCCCAATACCACTGTGAAGCTGTATGATTGCAACCACCACGATCAATTCTGATCAAAAAGGACAGTTGGCAACCTTCGATCTACTTAGCGTATTATAAAAGACCCCCAAAAGCCAGATCCACTTTAAATGAAATCTCAAAAGAGTGACCTTAATGGACATGGGATGTGGAGCTGCATGTAATAAACTTCATCCCTCCAACATACAGCCCTTGCTAGATCTGTAATTATCATATGCATCTTCTCATCCCAGGCCCATGGCATTTTCCCAGGTTCGCCTTGGATACTAAAGCAGTTTTTCCTTTCCAACTGTAGGAAAGACTGTCGACAGCTCTGTAATGCCAGCGAAAAAAGATAACATTTTGAAATGGATAGTGTGAAATTAAATGGTTGAATATTTTGATTGTGTAATGAAACTACTTTTATTAACCAATGACATTCAAGACCCCAAACTTTCTTATGAACCATCCTCTCCCCAAAATGTTTCTGCATGTTTTTATTGCATAACCTAACAAAATACAGCCACCTTGAATTTCACTTTCACATCCAGTACCATGGAAAATATATCCACGGAAAATACATTCACACTAGAAATTTAGATCAGTTCTCCATGATATTACTCATGTCACAACCTAACCTGCTATCTGGTGTATCCTCAAACTCGGGTGCATATCTGAAAAATTCTCACATCATTAAACTGAACATATATGCAAATATTTGCAAGATTATACTGTATCCACAATTTCAAATGCAATCCAGATATGCTTACGTGCTCAACTGTAGTTAGGTTCTGGCGTTTTGCTACTTTTTGCCATTCTGGTAAAATTTCTTAATTTAATTTTTTTTTAAGATACTTGTACAATTTCACTCACAGGGAAGTGAAAGATAATTCTGTAAAGCCTAAAAGCAAACTTAGATCTGCTAAAAAATTCATCATTTCACTCCCAGGCTTCCACCAGCTGGGCTTGTCTGCTTTAGGTTTGACACCCCTGAGAGCTACAAGCACAACTTATAAAGATGAGCAAGTTTACATGAGACTGATGAAGAGATCCATTTTTTTAAATCTTTACTGTGCCAAAATACTGTCCAGGGCACTTATTACTGGAAGACATTTATTTTTGGCAATTTCTTACTCACTTTTAATACCGTACTTATGTTATTTGCAAATTTGGAGAGGTAATGTCCAAATACATACACTTCTCTATGTGTACTTCTTTCAGGTTTGCTCATTACATTCGTTAAACTATTTAATTCTCAAGGATCTACTGGAGATACAGTGAAGACCCCCTGAACACCAGTTAAGAATAAACCTGTAATGAGAATAAATTACACACACATATCAATTGCTGCAAGTCCTGTAAGGAGTGAGACCTTTCTGCATAAACAGCTGCTGCAGAATTAAATCTGATACATTAATAAAAGCCCTCCCCCCCAAATCAAACAATGGAAGTATAACAGTTACCCGATCAGTTAAGAGAATAAACCTTTTAAATAAATAAATTTGCGCTACACCAATTTATGTCACTGTGGTACTTAAGGCGAAACCTTTTAAAGGAATAGATTTACTGTGCATACAGATCTCCACTGGGTATGTGTAATTATGCAAAGGAAAGGCATTACTTTTAAAGTGGATGAATGGCTGATACTTTTTGATTTACTGCTAGAAACAGGAAAATGGTAATGGCATGAAATAAGCATTTGCAAAACCGTTTATGGCAGACAGAAAATGTTTGATTTACCTAGGGCATCCATCAGGCTCTATACTTTAGATCAAAGTAGATAAATGGAAAGGCAAATGGATATTTGGAAAAAAAAAAAATCTACAGCTTTTCTGTCAGCCCTGCAAGTAAGTTAAGTGTTTGGAGGGGGAAAAAGCCCAAGGCTTTTTGGATGGGAGGAAGTCATGATTCATCACTGCTCTGGCAACTACAGCTTTCTGTATTTACCTGGAAAGGTAAGAATGGTATGGAAGTAGTTGTAACTTTCTCATTCTGGGCCTGATTCTGAGAGGTGATTTGAAGGCAGCTGGCAAAGCTCAATATTTCCATCTGACACTGGAAATGGATAATGTGTACCCTGGGTCATATTTTCCTGTCAACTCCAAGTTGTTCACCCTCTTTTTCTCTCCTCTTCTGGCTTGAATTCACATTGGTGAAGAAAATATGTTCCAGTCAAGACACACACACTCCCAAAATCAAAAACCACTGCCTTCTCAGATCCTTTTGAAATCTGTGCAATAGGAAAGCACACTGAAGGTAGGACAAGGCTTACTGGACACTTACCTGTGACAAGTCAGGAGACTGAAGAACCAGCTTCTTCCTATGGCAGAATTCTTCCTAGAGGTTCCTAGGGAAAAGCATGATTTCTGAGTGTGCCATGATCCTGTTCTGAACTCCTCCTATACTGAAATGGATCACGAGGAGCTGTGCAGTGTATGCATTGTGTCAAACCCTTAAAGCATCACTAGACCTGTGGTACATGTGTTGCACAGATGGTCTGAACATGCACAGTAAATCCAAAATGTTTGGGACACATCCAATTTGTTGTGCTTGTGAAAATCCACAGGAGGGCACATGCACACGAGCCCCAGCCACATCAGATTTACTGTGAGTGTGCATACCATGTGCAGTGGGCATTTCCAGTAAGTGTCAAATTTGCTATACATGCACAGTAGAAAGGATATACTCACGTGCTGAGAAAAGGCTGGGACTACTAGACATCTGGAAATCTTGACAAACATACATAATCCTTGAATATAACCTCTCGACAAAATGTCTGGCTGGGGAAGGACATGTCTGAAGAAATTCAACATATGTCCCTCTGCCCACTTCATCAGGAAATAACGCGAGTAGGGTTTGGCCTTTCCAGCTCTCTCCACATCATTATGAACATAAGCAGCAAATCCATCACCTACTTCTCCATCCATTTATTCTGTGGAAGGGTTGCCCGGCACTTAAAAGGCCAAAGAACAATCAAAACTCACGTCTTTTGCTCAGATAGGTAAAAAAAGGCCAGCAGGACTTATAATTACACAATAACAGAGAGCTGGCTGCTCTCTAGGATACTTGTTTCATACATTTACCCTAACAAAATCAGCAGATATCTGCTCCTGCTGACTTACATGGCCTGTATTTTTAACTCAGTTGCTGATCCTTGACCACTGACATACTGGAATGACATACTGGAACAGGTTACCCAGAGAGGTTGTGGAAACTCCATTGTGGAAACTCCATCCTTGCAGATATTCAAAACCTGTCTGGACAAGATCCTGAGATCCTGTTCTAGCTGACTGTGCTTTAAGCCGGGGGGTTGGACTAGATGATGCTCCTTCCAACCTCCACTGTTCTGTAATTCTGTGGTGAAGATCTTTCCCTTCAGTTTTGTAGATGCACTTGCCCTCCAAGATGCAATTCATTGATCATACCTCTACCATAAGCCATGGTTATGACTGTATACAGAGAGTCCAAAGATGATGCATTTGTGGAGCAGGCCAAATCCTCTGCAGTGATCTGCAGTTATCAACAAAAGATGACCAAAAAATCTGAAGTTTTGCCAACAAAAGAGACCAAGAAGGATGATGCTAGCCCTCTGCTGCATTCCAATATCTGTGACTGGTAAACAGCCCTTATACATAAGGCTTTACATACACAGCTCCACAGATGAGATGAAAGCAAATGCATCTTCTGACCAGGATCAGCAAGCAGCACCCAGACCTTTTGTGCCCATATGCCCTCCAATCTCCCCTCTCCCCAAGCTTATCTTTAGTTATGCCTCTCGGAAACAGCAATTCTGCTACAAACTTCCACATACATAAACTCTTAAAATCAAGACTCAAGACTGTAAGACCACCAAATGCAGGATGCATGTACACCTATAACAGTCAATGCACCTATACGAGCTGAAGATTTGTGCACAACCCGGGATATCTGGAAGTTATATGCTTTGTCTGTAGAAAAAGTCATTGTAAGCTTCCATGCAAGAAATAAAATAAGTGTTAAAATATTGAGCTAGAAGTAAGGCCAGACTGTATTTCTCCTCCTGTAATAAATCAGCACTATATGTATATATTAAATCCAATCCCTTGATGTGTCCAGTTTCAGTGATAAAAACTTAGCGAGCAGGGCAAAAGTTATTGGGTAGAAATCGATATGCTTGCTTGTTGTCCTTGATTGGCAATAATGCGACTTTTTCTCCTTGACTGTAAGAGGCGCTTTTGTGATTTGGGAGCATAAAGAAATTTTGTACTTGACAGATTTATATAGTAGGAATACACTAACGTCCTTTGACCCGCTTAAGAATAAATACGACCTACCAAATTGTCATTTTTATGGGTATTTACAACTGAGGCACTTTGTAAACCTAAGAACTAATATTTCCCAAAGGAAATCTGTGCTCTCGAATCTTGATAAATTATTGAAAAATACAAGCCACTACCAGCCCTACAAATTTTCTCTTCTATTTCTCCTATTTTTAGTTACACAGGAGTTGTCAAAGCAGATTGGACCACTGATCTATTTCACTGGGTATGTTGTTGCAGCCATGGCTAGTGCTTCAGAGGAATCCTATAATATTTTTGCTATTCGATCAAGGCTGTTTAAAAAAAATTCTTTCCTGAAACTTGAAGGTTTTCAGTGCCCAATTGAAATATTAGTCATATAATTCTTTAAACTCTCAAATTACTATTAGAAAAGTATTACAAACTATAATTTCCACAGCCCAAATGCCACCAGCTGCATTTGCTCTCATGAATGCTTCAGCTGAAACTTTAAACAGACAGTGCAAGGAGTAAAATAAGCCATCCCAGTTCACCCAAACTTCAGTGCTCACCACCTCATGGGTGTAGTGCAGATACTCTGTAATTTAATAACTCATTACTGACCAACTACATCCCTAGTTTCTTAATTCTGCAGGCCAGGTGACCCAGGAAAGCCTTCACTTGATTGCTGTATCTCAGCTCCACTTCATCTCACCTACCCACCCACTTGCCACATAAATTTCTTCCAT
>VYZW01016994.1:80077-112009 GCA_013401315.1 Balaeniceps rex | reverse complement strand
CTGCCCACAAAGGCTTTCAGAAAAGACAAACTAACTACCTGCAGAGGAGAGAGAGAAACTAATGAGATGAGGACCTCTGCCCTTCAGAATCTTCCTCTGGAAGATGACAGCACACGGCTATACCTCTACATCTTGGTGTTAAGGAAACAGAAGGTTTTGGCATGAAACTGATTATTAATATTGTCATCCACAACAGAATGGTTGAAAGCTATTTCCTTTTATCCTTATTCTCCAGCTGAAAGTTGACAAAAAGTCAGCACTATTTAGGACAGCATCTAAGGCATGAGACTTGCAGTATTTTTCCAGCAGAAGCTTATTGTTTGTCCTCTTGGTTATATCCCTGTACAACAGTACAGATCCTCTCAAAGACTTTCAACACATCAGATTTTGACTAAAGCATCATGACGTGGCACTTGTCTCTACTTTTACTCCATTTCTAAGGGCAGCTGCTTTTCTATTTTTCTTTGCGCATCTGTGGACAACAAAATCTTTTCTCTATCACAAGAATGTCTTCATTAAGTCAGTTTCTGCCTTCAGCTTATTCTTAGTCTTCTGCATACTATAATCTATGTATATGCACAAGAAAGGCTTGAGAGGCAAACTGAAAAAGCAGGAAGCTGGAATAAACAATGCGGCAGGAACTGCGGGAAACTTGAGCATCTCTTCTTGCCCTTACTGTGCTGCCTTCTTTTTCATCCTTGTTTACTGTTGAATTTGGGGTTCCTCCTACATTTGTATAAAACTTGATTTCAATGTCCTCTGTTTTGTGACCTCATTCTGATAGCAGTATGACATGGCGCAGCTAATACAGTGACTGCGGCACAAAGTCAAACAATTCTGAGTTTAACTACTATCTTGAACACTTAATTTCATATCAGATTTGGCAAATTTAGATATTTAAAATTTCTTGTACACTTACCTTACACTTTTATGCTTAATGTTGTTCACTAAGTAATAAAAAGGTCCTAAATACCCACTGATTCATCAGCTCCTACCCCCTACACTGGATATTCCATTTCCCTTTGCACAGGTAGTAGGACAAAAGTAGAAGTTGCATTTTAATACACAAAACACCCAATAACCCAGTGATCCACACAACCAAACAACATCTCTGTCCCATTCATTTCAAGGACAGTGACATCCTCTGGAAAAAGAAGTTATGAAACACTAACATTTGCTGTCTGACACTGAATTTACTTTATGAAACAATGAAAATTTGACAGTGACAGGGAAGAGGGAAGTTAAACATAGACAGAGACTAGCAGTTTCACCCCAAATCACCAAAATCCCTTTTTGACATCTTGAAAGAAACCTACCTGTTAATAAGATCAACAGGTTTTTAATCAAGATAATTACCCTCACACATCTTTTCCTACCCTTAAGTGTTTAACAAGAAACATCTTAGGCTCTCCTTACCTTTACTACTTCTAATGCTTCAAACTGTAAGCAAAGAAAGACTATGTTGTGAATTGCAACCCTTTTGCCTTATGTGAAAGGCTTTCCTATTTGCATTGCAGAAAGACTCTTTTCTCCCTAAAATTATCTGTGCATTTAAAGATTGGGGTGAAAATGCATCTATTACTCTCAACATTTCATTAGAAACCATCTGGCCTTACTTTTAGTTCAGCTGCTGCCTCTGTTTCCTCTATTTGCTGCAGACCTACAGAGGCTGACAGGAAGGAGCGATGGTTTTCTGTCTGTGAGCAAAGCACAGGGGAGAAAGGGAGTCATCTATGAAGGCTGGAATACTTCAGTGCCCCAAAGGCATCGGTCTCAGATAGTGCATAGGCAAGTAGCAACTTTGCCAGCTGAAGAATAATCCAAGGAAAGTATTTAATAGGTCTGTCTGGACCTGAGTGAGTGTCAGTCTTTTTGACAGATGAAGTCAGGAATATGAATGCAGTCAGGAAACTATGCAACATTTTCAACTTAATATTGACCAAGTATGGACATTTCAATAGAAGATTCCTAACCAGTCACCATGTGAGAAAATGTGACCGAAGTTATTAGTCCTAACATAGGTCTTTAACAGACATCCTAAGGGAAATAGGCTTTTTATCCCTAAAACAAGTGTTCAAAGGATCAAATAATCCTTGTCACTAAGAGTTGAACAATGGTTAAGAGTAGGGGAAAAAAAAAAAAATGGAGAGTTGTTCTTATAAAAGCAAGGAGCTAATTGGGTAGGTTTCCCTGACCCCCCTAAGGCAGGAATCCAGCTGTCTCTCTCTGAAGGATTTTAAGTTCTGATGGTATTTCTGCAGCAGGGACCGTAGAGTGGAGGGGAGAGTCAATTCGACTACACACCATGGCATGTTAGCCCACAAAAAGAATATCCCAGCCCAATTCTCCACCCTTTCTGAACAATATGTTATTTAATTCACATAGATAAGCACTGCAAATGTGCAAGAAAGCCACAGACAGTTCTGTTTCTAAGCTCAACTTCTAAGTTCCTCAGCACAGCAAACACTGACTGAATGTTAGGGCAAAGGTGCAGGAATTACGTGAAGTTTTTGTAATGCAAACTTTTAATGGTTTCTTTTTGAAGATACGTACATCTAAATCTGCTGTTAAACCAAGGAGCTCTGAATTCCAAGCCTGGATTTTGCTATAGATATCACCCCTTATTGCCATAATTATCCTGCAAAACTTCAGCTTTCATTTCAGAAAAAACGTCTCCCTAAGCACACATACCAGCAGAGATGACCTTGGAAACATAACCTAGGTGTGAACTCACGAAGTCTTAACCGAAGAGGCTCCAAACAAGCTGAAACTACAGTGAACATCCTCATGCACTTCTCAAGAGAACTGTGCAACGTAGCAATTTGTCATGGACTTCGAGATTTTGCTAAAGCCAAATATTTTGGTTTCCTTCCCCCTTCCTGCTCTGCCAGGACCTGCCTGCAAGTCTTTTATATTCCTTAGTTTTCCCCCAGTGACGAGTTTGTTGGAATAGGTGCAGGAAACAAGAACTGTACTCCAACTTGTAATCAGGGAGTCTGCAGAGTCAAAATAATGGGATGAAAGAACAGCCTAGCAGCTTGATCAGCTGCCTAAATGACACAGGGAAGAAAATACCTGAAAATTATTTGTAAATCTTACAAGCTTACATATTTTCAGCACCAAAATAGGTAAAAACCCATTTTCTTATTAGGTCCAGATAAAGATATTTAAGTTTTATGAATGGAATGAGGGTTTATTAAGATTTATATATTGATTCAGACCACAAAGTCTATTACTACCAGTGAGTTTTATTTATCTATAATTTCACTAGAGACCCTCATTTTACTAGGTATCTTTCCTGTACTAAAGGCGATACTGAATCTTCATGTAAAGTCATTGTGCTACACAAATGGACACTTACATTCTCTCTCCTGGTTCATAAGTTAACAGCAAGAACCACGTATGAAGTTCAGGTGGGCACATTAGGGAACTGAGCTGTGGGCAATTACTGGTATATTTTCACAACCTATTTTCAAGTTTTTTCTGCTCGGCACAGAACGGACACGAGTAAGTACAGTAACTATGCAAGAGCAAAACCCGAGAGAAAGAAGAGATCCAACAAGAAAGGGAGGCCACTATCTGACATTTTAAAAGGGCAAATCAAAAGCAATCAACACCCAACAAAATGCTCAATGTAGGATGGGGTGATAGCTTAGGATATACTTAGGATACTATAATGAGGCTAACAAGTGCTGTGTGTTTTAATGTAAATTAACACAAGATAATCTCTTCACATATTTAAGTGATGCACTTCAAATTAATTAATACATATTTAATAGAAGTCTTCTTGAACAGCTGTTATTTACTTCTGGAGTTTCTACACATTAGCACTGCCTGCTTTGTTCTGCTCTGAAGTTGTTCATGCTCCAAAGTACTTCAACAACTTGGGCTGTATAAAAATTGAACAGTCTTCCCAAAAGAGACAGCCTTTCTGATAACTTAATATTTTTACATTAAATATTCAAACACTTTCTGAACAAAAGGTCAAATTCTACTTACAGCATCTGTGTGAAACAGGCAAGCAGATGCTTAATGCTGCTAGACAAATACTTTCGCCACAAAGAATGATAAAGAGTTGGCGATCAGTCACATTTCCGGGCTTTAAAAATCAGCTTTCCTTTACTTCTGTTCCCTAAATTCTGCACTTACCATTCATATGTAACAATACAGACCCAAATTATGGCCAGTTCCTTCCATAAGTGTTGCACAGTGGTGTGTTAAATGACATTCTGACAGTGAAAGTGCTGTCTACAGCATTCGTTGCACGTTATGAGTATTACATCAACTCATTAAGGCTCTTGTCTTACAAAAACTACTGCATATGACATTACTTCATTTAGACCTTGCATAGAGCATTGAAGTAGTTCTCACTTACCACCCCTTTTATGCAGATGAAAGCCCATTCGAGTTCCAGTCACTTCTGAGTTTTTGGGATGTGAATGAGTAGAAACCAAATCAAGAAACATGCTGGTAACACATTATATTTTCACACTCACAGTGATGAATATGACTTTTGGCAACTGTAACCAGTTTCTTTAAAATTATCATCACTGAACAATCCTTATCAGTGTATCAGTTGTTTTCAGCTGACTACTTGAAGATGTTTACTCTTCTTATGGCACTAGAGCGCTGGCTAGTGCTCATTGCTTACATGTCAGCCTTTCTAGCTTACAGGTTTACTGAAAATAACTTTCAAAGTTGGAAACAATTGTATTAGAAAATATCTGCTGGGACAACCATCATTAAGTCTTCTGTGCAATCATGTATGGAAACATTTCAACTTGTGAAAGGCCTGAAAACAGTCCTAAATACACAAAGGTGAAAAACATGTACTGATTTAAGCACACTGATATTACTGATATCTAAATTCATTCTTTTTTATTTAATGTGGTGTTTTTCACAATAAAGAGGACATAAGATGGAACTCATTACTCAGGCTAAGAACTTAAAGACTAAACCAGATCATAGAATCATAGGATCATTTAGGTTGGAAAAGACCTTTAAAATCATTGAGTCCAACCATTAACCTAGCACTGCCAAGTTCACCACTAAACCATGCCCCTAAGCGCCACATATACTCATCTTCTAAATACCTCCGGGAATGGTGACTGCACCACTTCCCTGGGCAGCCTGTTCTAGTGCTTGATAACCCTTTCAGTGAAAAAACTTTTCCTAATATCCAATTTAAACTTCCCCTGGCATAACTTGAGGCCATTTCCTCTTGTCCTATTACTCGATACTTGGGAGAAAAGACCAATACCCACCTGACTACAACCTCCTTTCAGGTAGTTGTAGAGAGCGATAAGGTCTCCCCTGAGCCTCCTTTTCTCCAGGCTAAACAATCCCAGTTCCCTCAGCTGCTCCTCATAAGACTTGTGCTCTAGACCCTTCACCAGCTTTGTTGCCCTTCTTTGGACACGCTCTAGCACCTTGTCGTGCTTTAGCCCCAGTCGGCAACTGAGCACCACACAGCCGCTCGCTCACCCCGCCACCCCCCCGCAGTGGGAGCAGGGAGAGACCCTTGAGTTGCTGGAACTCTTGGGACAGTTTCTCTACAGCTGAGACGAGAGAAGAAGAGATACTTTCTTCATATTCCCGGAGTTGGCTAGCCAAGTTGGTGCATCTTCCTCTCTCCAGTTCAATATTGCCAACGAGTTGGCATATGATGCTGGTGCGTTCCGTACTACCTTCCGCCACATGGGTCATGTGCACCGGACTTCATCTGGATCTTTGGATAACCGGTCATTGTTCAGGTCACTATAAATCACATCCAGCATGGCTAATTCCCTCAGGTACTGGATACCTCTCTCCACGGTGCTCCATGTGCCCAGGCGATACATAACATCTTACTTGAAGGGATACCTTTCCTTCATAGCTGACAGGAGTCGCCTCCAGAGGCTAAGGGTTTGTGCTCCCTTTCCAATCGCTTTGTCAATACCCCCTTCCCTAGAAAGGGATCCCAGTTGTTTGGCTTCCTTACCCTCTAATTCCAGACTACTGGCCCCATTGTCCCAGCATCGGAGCAGCCAGGTAACAATGTGCTCATCTGGACGACGGCCAAAGTCTTTTCGCATATCTCGCAGCTCACTCAAGGATAAGGATTGGGTGGTTTCCGTCTCATTTACGAGTTCTTCCTCTTCCTCCTCTCCTTGTGATGGCCCTGCTATTCCATCATCCCTTCCAGTGCCGACTACAGGGGGACAATCACTTCCCTACTCCTGCTGGCCACACTATTTCTGATACAATACTTTACCTGATAAATATGCTGTGAGTGAAAGAGTGTGGAAGACAGATTTAGAAAGCATCTTCATGATCGTCAAATAATTCTGCACTGCCTATACCAGCAGCTTGGAGTTAGAGCTGCACGTGCAAGGAATGAGGAGGATGACCTAAATTTTTTTTCCCCCTGAGCGTGGCTGCTACAAGACTGGGTTAGCTTTCAGATAGGATCAGTTTCCTGATCCCTATGAGGCCACATGAATGCTCCTGCTGGCACAAGAGAAATGGTGGGGACAAGTGATTGGGATGGAACTGTTGGTTTTGATGAAAGTCCAAACACACAGCAGATTAAAACACCAGTGTAAACATGGACTTTGACAACGTAGTGCCGGCCACAATAAACAGGCACCTGAAAGGATTTCTATGCATTGAAACTTTGTCAGCGTAACTAGGAGGAAAAGGGAGAAAAGCAGAAGAATGCCAACGTTGTCACAGGGTCTAAAGAATCTCTTTCCCAGGAGGTCAGTACACCAAAGACATTTCACTGCTTTTGATGGGAGTCATGTGGGAGTCAGACTAGTCCAGAAAAAAAAAAAAACTGAGGAGAAGATGTAATCTCATACTGTGATGTTCTGGAATCACCATTATGTTAATGAAACTAAATTTCCCGAAAATCTTCTTGCCTTTGGGAGGAGTATGTATCTTTTGTTCAGAAAAGCACTGGCACTCTGCCAGCTGACACAAAAAACGTGTTTGTATACTTGCTTTGATATATACAATAGCACTTTCATTAGCATCAGCAGAACCCTGATGCGTAGATGTCAAGGAAAGAGAGAGAGAGAGATCCCAGAGGACAAACTTAGCTACCTGTCCCAAGGAATGAAAACATATGCCCACATTTTATACAGCCATGACATAGCAGGTATTCTTTGGGTTATTTTAAACTTCCTTAGAGCTAAAAGATCAAATTCAAGAGGAATCTCTTACAACATACACAGTGAGACTGTCATATTTTTCCTCTACATTTTACAGGAAAAATTAAAATCTGTGTTTACCTGTCAGCTTTGGTAGAAATGTTTCCATCATAATTACATCTTGTGTATTGGAAGGAACCTGGCAGTTTTTAACATCACTAATACTAGTCTGGAGAGATACAACGCTGTATGAGCTTGCTGAAAAATAACAATAAACCTTTATTAAAATTTCCAATTTTTGCAAAAACATTTTGACTAAATTCCAACTCTATTTAAAATGTGATTAAATATTTACATTTATTCTCTAGTAAGTATTGTAAGTAAATCAATTTCCCAATTATCTTAATTTTTTGTATGGTATACAATTACTACATTTTTGTAATAAATGCACAATTCTAATGAAAAAATAATGATCTTGAACTTTAATAGAGCCCTTCATTTGAGGAGATGAAAGTGCTGTACATTCATTCATTTATTATGTCTTACAACCCCCGTGTGATGTAGGTACTATTATCATCATTTTACAGATGGAGAAACTGAAAGGCTAATTAACTTGTCCAATTTACAATACTCTTAGCTGTAAACTTAGGGCATCATATTGTACTCACAGGCAAAACAAAACTCAGCTCACCTGTGATGAATATTTACTACAAATTCTTAAACTCCATAAGCATTTTACTTATAGGAGAGAATATAATACACAAGCCTTCAGAGTGTTGGTTTTGCATTGGCGATGGCTTTGAGTGCCACAGAAATGTGCTGCCTAGAAACAAACATCAGAGCACCAGTTTATTGTAAAGTGTCACCATGTTTCCCAGCTAGTTATGGAGATGATGTGCATTTTCATTTAATGTTATTAGCCATTCAAGCACACATTTGTGCATTAATTCTGTACGATGTATCATACTGCACTTATACATACACACACACACAAAAATACTGTTTGCTGACAAACTCATTCTCTCAGTTTACTTATGTGTTCCATAAACTTCTTTACTCGGTCAGGATCAACACCATTTGCCCAATAACCTTCTTTCTTGAAATACGAACCAATTATTAGAGCGTTTGCATCCAAGTATTTCCTCACATTCTCCAGAGTCACTCCAGACCCAATCAACACAGGAATCTTGACAGCATGTTTAACCTCTGAAGAGAAGAAAACCAAAATTAGGGTTATGTCCCATCTTTGAAACTCTATCGAGACTCTAATTTGCGTAGTGTTTCAACAACAAAGGTGAGTATCAAGAAACTCACGGTATTTCTTGCTTCTACTATAGAACGAAACAACTTCTCTAGGAAAAACACCTTTAGCTCTGGACAGCTGTTAAGAAAAATCTCACTTTTATTTTCTTTTGCATTCTGTTGTTGTATGAAATGCTGCAGAAGAATATTCCTGGCTACATATCAGAGGATGGTTTCAGTGCTATGGAAGATATGAAAGTCGGGTCTTGCTACCATATCTGCACCACTCTTTATTCCCAAGGAACAAGATTTAAGCAAGTTTAAGTTGAATTGGCTGGCAGAGAATGTACTGCATTTTACTATATTCCCTCATAAATTCATTTTTATTCCACACCCTTGGTAAGAAAAGATGCTGAATGCAGGAAGTTTTTGCACAACAGGACCAGACCCTTTTACTTACTGTGACTGTTGCCATCACGCCTACAGGCTCCACTGTGCTTGAGATACTGTACATGGAAAGGAGCTATAATTTACTACTGTGTCGCAGTAGCACCTAGTATAGATTCCACACAAACCAGGTCCATTGCCTTGACAAAGGATTTACTGACACTGGAGTGACCATGTGGACTCCCATGCCCCATGTGGAGTCTTAACTGTGTTCTCAATTTCCCTCACCTTAAGATGTGAATAATCACCTCCCCCAATCTTTCCCCAAAGTAATCAAAATATAGCTACAAGAATAAGATGCCATTCTTGCTTCCGTTCATTGTATCAGCTCAGATTCTTTTTTGCAAGTCTGGTGAGATCATTACAGTGGCAGAACTATTCAGCAGAGCTGTGCTCATTACAATTCTTTAGTCATCAGTTTAAATCACAATAATGGTAGTTGGACTGGTGTGTATTTCTGCCAGGTCTCCTTGCTGAATTTATGCTATGTTGACAACTAGGTGAAGATCTTCAGTGAAGAAACAAGAAGGGCCTTATTCACAGGGAATGGAAAAGGAACACGCTCTCTACTTTGTGATAAATTTCAGGGACTCGGAAGTAGGAAAGCAAGGAGTGGTCATATAGACTACATTGATAGCTCCAGCTAGTTTACCAGAAAGCAAAAGATAGTACTGATAAAGACTAATTCTCTTTCTATGAATGGCAATGGAACAAAAAAGCCAATTATTTTTTTTCTATACACAGTATATGTTACTTAATTATCTGACCCTTTACCTGGTTCCAAACGGAGAAATAGACAAAATATCAAAACAGGGCTCAAAATATTACAGATCCATTTCATCCCTCATGCACAGGGGTGGATTTCAGTCCATGGTTCAGGTGATCACGGTCACTGTGAAATGCATGCATGCTGACAGACCTGACTGTGCAGAAACTGATTTACGGCTCAGTTACTGTAGTTCACATTTTTTATAATAAAAACAAAAGGTGATGGCTGTTTTGATCATGGAAAGGCTCCCCATAGATAAATAAAAGGTTATTAGAGTCTTTTTTGCAGAACTTGGGTCAGTACTACTCTGGAAAAAAAAAATTTACAGTCCCAATTCAAGAATTACTAAGCATCCTTCTCATCCTTTCATTTCAAAATGACCATCCTAAAAGTCACTTATAGGACTGGATGCTTCATCCCTTACTTAGAGAAGTGTTGTGAGGCATTATTTCTGACCTTTAAAAACATATAAATTGCTTTAACTGGTGATAAGCTGATGTAAGATGGTTAGAGCTTGAGGTAACTAGGGAAAGCATATATGCAACATAAAAAAGACTGCTTCAAAACACTGTTCGTTTAAATAAAGTTTCATCAGAATCCTAACTTATTAATTATGCTTCAGGGAAGACTAATTATTTATCACCTTCCTATTTCACCGAAGAAAGGGGATCAATTAAAATGCTCTTGACTCTCTTTTTAGGTCACATGCCCTACCATTTTTCCATCTAGGAACAATAACTTTTTCTTATAAACATTTTAACGCAAAAATAAAACCATTCCACACAGTCCTTATTGAAAATTTTAAGCAAATCAGATGGATCATGCATATATGATTAAAACTATAGTTATTTCTATGCATATTTTATATTCTTATAGTCATCCCGCTTACAGCAACAAAATAATTAATTTTTAGTTATTTATAGCATTATTACTGAAATCCTGTTCTAGAAAAATCAGAATTCTATTTTTGTAGTATCTATGTGCTCTTAGAAATAATCTGCTTTACATAGATACCAATGCATAATTAAGGTGCTATGACTGACCGGAGATTTGTGCAACAGTACTTTACTGTATTGCCAGAGGAACTTCCTTCCAAGTCAGTATTTGTTTTTATGACAAATGCGTAAGGCACATTAGCAGGTAGTTGTTTTACAATTATTTCACATCAGCAGGAAAAATCAAGAGCCAAATAATTAAACAGAGCATGATCACATGAGTGTAGGACAATAGCTTAGCCCTACTAGGCAAAGAGTAAAAACCAGTGAAACCTGAGACTGCTGTGAAACTATGGAAAACTCCAAAGCTTTCCAAAGTAGCAAGGTATCCAACTCCTGCTGCAATCCATACATGACACATGGAGTCCACATACATCTCGTGTGCTGGAGATTTATTCAGACTGGCAATGTGAAGAATGGCCATGGGAGTGCTCGGTCTGCAATGAGACTGAGTTACCTAATTAGGTATGCTACGGATGCTACTTTTAAGTCATTTCCAAGCACATCAAGGCCTAAAGTTGATTAGTAGAAGATGATTTGTCTATTGGCTGTGTTAATACAAATTCTAACTTGTAAAAGAAAATAAAGCAACAGTGGTGAGATATGCTTTTGCATGGCAATGTTCAGTCACTGTCAAGATGTCTCTAAACACAGAGCTTTGCTTTAAATCTCTCCCAGCTTTCTTGGCTTTCTTCTGATTATATTTTTTTTGACACAAAGAGAGAAGGAGACAATTTTGTGATGTTACAGTAACAAGATCCTAAAGTTTACACAACTTGCACATTTCTCTATTTCAATAAACTGTAACTAGAGGGCACTGTGCTCTTTCTTGTGACAGTACATCTGCAGACGTCTTTAATAAAATCAAATTAAATAGTGCTTGGTTGCAAAGCACAATCAAAGCATTTGAACTATGGTATGCACAAGTTACATGAAATAAAGGCCAAATGCTCCTAGCTTGAAAACAATGGCGAAGAGCAGCGTAAAAATAAGCACCACTGTGCCAATAGCTTGCTCGACTACTCTTCTTTAACAGCTTTTTCATATGCAGTAATCACTGCAGTGTGCAGTACCATACACAACACTATGTTTATGGTAATGCTCCACTGTAACGGATTTTAGTTTTTTAATTCAAAGGACTTTTTCTCTGTCATTAAATCTAGGGCTTACAAAAAGTACAGATCAGAGACTCACATCTCCTGTTTCTCTCTATGAGGGTACCACAAAGGCAGCAGCCTCTATTTTGACCTAAATGTACCATCAAAAGGTGAGAGGGTGAATCAGTCGCAATGCCCCTTTTATGAACAATAACTAAGGGGGAGACAGTCACAGCCAGCTGCTGAATTTCATGATGTATCCCATTTTCCACTGGTTACTCAGCTGAGGCCATTTGCTTTGTTCACACAGATAACTAAGCAGTCATTATACAAAGCTTTGATCACTTAAAATACAGCCTGGATGTGAAGCAGGTATTTCAGCAGTTATACCCAAAGAGAAAACCTGATAGATTCACTCTTCAACCAAAGAACGTTTCACAATGTAACAAACTGGAACAAATGTCTATAAACTCTTAAATGAAAATATGGTTTATTAAATAAATTAATTGTAATTCAAAATGCTCAGCTATAATTCCTGCTCCTTAATAACCTGAAGTGTGACTTTCAGACCTTGTACCCTGTCAACCACTGGTGCCCAGTACGCCCAGAGAGCCCCAGAGCAAAGCCTGCCAGCCGCTGCGAGGAGCAATGCTGATGGTTGCCTACGAGAAGGCAGCGACACAAACTACGAACAAAACCGTACTGAACACAGCTCTCTGGCTTGACAGGGAAACACTCATTTCCCACACCCCATCACAAATCAGTCAATTGAACACAGAGACACAAAGGCAAAAACACTTCTATATTAAGGCACAACAAAGCTGAAAAAAAGACATGACAAAAATCTCACCTGTCTCTTGGTTCTGCTTTCAAGAGATGCTTCGCAGTGTGATGAAAGGTGCCCAATTGTGTGTATCATCGTAATACAGCACTTCCAGGGCTGCATAAATTCGTGAAATGCAAAATTTCACTCACATCAACACCAACTTTGTAGACTGTATATCTGATTCCTTTTAAGAATCTGCTGACATAGATATGCCTAATTTGTCATTTCCTTATACCTTGGAATATTGATTTTTAAGTTCTTCTCTTAACTGTTTTAAGACAACATCCTTCTTGTAAGAGGGCCTCCTAACATCCAAAATCCTGTGACCTAAGTAAAATAAATCTGTGATCCACAGATTCTTGCTTTCATAGCAGAAATCCAAACACAAAATTAATGTGTGTACCTCATTACAGCTGCCAACTCTGATTCATTTTGTTCTTTGGACACAGGAAGAGAACAAGACGGAGACTGACATGTTTGTTCACATGAAAGAAAAGCAGAAGCCATGGTGCTGTCTGGTTGGAGCCCTGTGATAAAAAACCTATGGGCCTAGAGGTCAGGTTTTGCGCTGTGATGCAGGAAATCAGTGGAGGTTGCACGTGCATATGTGAAAGCAGAATTTAACCTAGGATTTTGCCCTAAGACTTATCAAATCCTTTTTTTAAAATTATTTAATCCACATTAAGGGTGGCGGAGACATTAATTGCAGGCAGGGATGGAGCTCTAGAGTAACAAAATTTTGTAGTCTCAAAAATATGCCTAGCTTTCAGGGTCACCTGTTCCATGTATCATTTCTAGTTTACTGTACCAAAAGACTCATCTAATTCAAGAGTTCAATATTCACACCAAACTATCATTTTCTTTTTAACACTGGTGATTGAAGCATAGTAATTTATAACCTATTTGGCAAAAAGTTTGTTTAATATGTATATATTAAGATTTACAGTTAGTTAGTTTTCTAATAAGGCTAAAGTAGCTTTTTCTTATATTAAGACTTTTTAGAAATGGAACAGTTGGGGTTTTTTTACATATTTTACATACTTTTTTTACATTTTTTTTCATTTAAGCCTCAGCATCATTCAGTGTTATAAAAGCTTGAAATAATTTTCATTTTTGTCCCGCCAAATTGTCATTTAGAAACACACCACAGTCAATCTGAATAGCACCTCAATCACATTAGTTCTGCTGTATCAAATCAAACCCTACAGTGAGAGGTTTTTTTCATCCCTCTTTTTTTCCCTTAAGGAACAGCAGCTATATAGATTTCTTTCTACATTAATCCAGAAGCTGATTCACTGCCTGTTGTCCGACCTTCGTATGACAGCTCTCACCTTTCAGCTCCTGAGGATCTGCGGGCAATCCGGTAGCCGTGCCAGTCAGTACAACCCCATCAGCCAGGAAGAGCTCGGCAGCCGAAGCGGTCTCGGCCACACTGACATCTGCCGTCAGAGCGTGAGCACTGTAAACAGCAGGAACGTACCCTGGGGTTACTGTCGGCACACACATTTGTTATCCATCTTGTTGAATGTTTAGACTGCATTTCTTCATCTTCCCTGCTGTCAGAACAACCAAAGGCAGGCTTTGTGAGAGAGGGTAAGTGTCCCGTTTTAAAATGGGAAGTAAAACTGCAATACAAACAAGAGGGAAAAACCCAACCTTTTCCATCAGGGAACCATAATTGATCGGTCTATCGCTCTGGGTCTCCTGTCTCTAAAGAGTGATTGCTAAGTGTGAACTCCCAAGTGTCAGTTGAGACAGCTGCTTACATGTCCAGCACCTGTATTTCAGAAATGTTGAGCACACAGAGCTCTCTGACCTCAAGTGGGAGTTGTGGATGTGCAGTCATTCACAAATCAGATTCTGTTGCCTAGAACAGAATTAACACCCTCCACTTCATTTCATGAAGTCCAACTAACAGAAAGCAGTTATTACCTATGATATAATCACTGGAATCATCTTACACAGCACTTAGAAACATCAGTTACCTGCAACCTAGCTTTTCAACAGCAGTCTTTGATATACGGGTGGCGCACTTTGTCTGAAATGTATAGCAATAGCAGCTTTTCATTTAAACTAAATGAAACTAAACTTTGAAAGAATTCCAGCCGCTGCTGGTTCAACACCTGACTTTTTTGTTTCTATATTTCCATTTAAGTAGAAAACAATGGCTATGGCCAACATGTTGCACTGATGAGTGGTGATGGAGCCAACCTCTTTCCTGGATCAGCCTGGATGGACAACGCTCTTGGTGGGGGGCCGCCATGCTCTAGCCATATTCAGAGGCAGCATGTATGTGCAGTGCATTGCACTCATGGTGATGCATGCAAAAGGAAGTACACTAACTCCCCTTCTGCAGCTGGAGAAAGGCAGGCCTGAGTACCTAATACATACAATGAGGTTGAAACGGGGCTTAAGAGTAGTGGACACCCTAAAACTAGCACATGGAGGGTAGCCGTAACACAGCAAGTAGACTACAAAAATAGTTTCTCCCCATTTAAAGCACAGGAGGCTAGCAGCTCTCAGTGGCAGGCATATTTTTCTACATTAAAAGACTCAACCAACAAGTCCTTTAACATTTCCTTCTCAGCTTATGAATCTGCCTGAACCAAAAACCTCTTTTCCTTTCTTAAAAAGAAAACCCTTTGAACAACAGGAAGTATAATCCAAATATCAATTCCTCAATTGTCAAGACAAAGGAAAAAAAAATCATAATGCAATTGATTTTTTATAAAAAAGTCTAATGTGATGTATTTTCTTTATATATATACATACATACATATATGTATATAAAGAAATCATTAGAAAGAAACAACTCTGAAAGGACCTTAAAAGCTTAATTTGACCACCATTTGTTTCCTTTATATTTTGAAATTTATTACCTGTTTATTAGGTATTTAAGATCTTCCAGACTTGGTTATTCTCATGATTACTCACATACTACACAGAAACATTTTAATTAGGTTATTTAGCATGTATAATACATAACACTTGAGCGGTTCTTCTGGGGAAAAAACCCCAGAGTGACATCTAAATAGCTTAAAGTACCATGTGACAGTTATGATAAAGTATCAGCAGAAAAGAAACTGGATTAATCTGTCGTAAATTCCTTCTGTTTGGTAATCACAGAACGTAATCCGTACATAGACAGCACTGATTTAAGTAGAAGAAACCTGTATTATTGGCAGGAAGGAGAAAAGAGACTAGCTTTTTAAGATGCCAAAATATTATGATTGTTTGCTTTTATATGGTGACTGCTTGCATAACTAAAAATAACCTTGGATGCCTAGCCTCCAGAAACAAAATTTCTTTAAACATAATAGGCATATACACAAGTATACAAAATCTCACCTAATACCAGACGCAAAACTTTTACAATCTGCATTTATAAATCCTGAAGGTTAAACAACTGCATACTTCACTGATGCAGCAACCTGCAGCTTACAGGTGCAAATTTATTTTTAAACTTATCACCTAATAGCACTGCAAGACCTTGCTTGAACAATAAAGTTCCTATATCATTAACCTTCCTGACACTAAATAGGCATTAAAAAAAAATCAGAAAATGGAGAAAAATATAAGATCATTATTACATTCATACTTAAATATTGCTTGTATTTACCTATGTTTCTTTTTAATATCAGCAAAAATCTGAATGTTCTCTGCTCCAATTTGTTTTCTGTATCGTAGCAGGTTACCTGCACAGGCATTTATAATCCCTTCATCAGCAACATGAGAAAACACAAACCCTTCAGCCCGGATGAAATCAAGACCTGGGGGAAAAAAAAAGAAAAAAATCAGCAATATCTTAGCTAAAACTGAAGACTGAAAACCAGAAATACTTAAAACAAACAAAACCCCACCTTACTGCCCCTCTTATTCGATCTCAACACAAGTTGTTCCATGTGCTCTAGGACTAACCAACTTTGCTTTTCCACATATGTAAGTTTTACATTCTTTATACCATATTCTCTCCGACGACTTCTTTCCATCTTACTTCCTTCAACTCCCTTCTCTCCCATAGAGCCCACCAGTTTTCTCCCTATCGCCAAGGTTCCCTTCTCTTTTTCAGCCCCTATCAGTTTGTTCCTGTGTGGCTCAGAACAGGCGGTTGCACACCCTGTCCTGCCTCTTGCCATGATGTGCCAGTGGGCATGTGCCGACCGAGGAGCAGGTAGGTCAAAACACAGCTCCTTTGTCCTAACGATGTGTCTTCTCTCCAAAAAGGGTCATTAACTTGGGTCTCTCCCCTCTTTCCAGATACTCTTTCATTGTATTACTTCTTTCCCACCATCTATTGCCCTGTTAAATATGCCTGAAGTTGGCCATCAGGTCAAAAAGCACCAAGGACATGGACACAGACAGAGGAACAGCATTAAGTCTTCTTTCTTTAGGAAACTGGGCAAGAAAGCACAGCCTGCGACACATTATATACAACCTGTTTGACTCTCCATCTGAATTTTGCTTGTGTTTTCTACACAGCACCACATCAACAAATTACTTCTAGAGCTGTGCCAAATGTACAAAAAGATAAGGTTTGGGAAGAGTGAAACATTTTCCACTCTACCTCAAACTTACTCCAACCATCGACTCTACCATGTCTTAGCAACACAGTTTCCATCATATTCATTCATTTTTTGCACTAGGAAGGTTTTGTGGTATGGAAACTTAAGAGGAAGATTACAAATAGCAGTGACCTCACACAGGCCCTTCATCTACTCTCAGGGACCCCCTACGCGGCGAAATATCCATGTTGAAATACTGAAGCCTTGGGCCATGGTGTAATAAGGCCACAGCTGCGAGGCACAAGACTGAATTCTGACTCCCTTATTGTATTCCCCTCTTCTCTCCAGTCTTTCATGGCCTTGAAGTTTACTTCACCCATCACTTAACATGCGTGTAAAAGCTCTGCATTCATCTTGTGCAGCTTTTGCTGTTCTTCCAGTTTACTTTAGAGGTCTCTTCCAGGCCCTTCTGAAGCTCTGCTGCTGCTCCAGCTTTGGAGTCAGCTGCACATTTAATTAGAGCTGACATCATACCAAGGAAGCCAAAGCAGCCATCAAGGATGCAATCCCACCCACCAGAGAACTGCTTAGGCAACAGAGGCCTCACCTTAGCACATTTCAAATATAAACGTAAATGATCTTTAAAACGTATTTACCAAATGATAAGGTGCCTGTTTAATTTAAAATTTCAGTTTCATTCCAAAAGCCCTGAAGTTGCAGAAACAGAAGCTTATGCCTGATAGAGAAGAGCCTGTATTGCTTAGCAACACAGACTCCAGCAAACAAGAAACATCACAGATGGATGCCAAATCAAATATGAGCTGTCCTGTGCCTTGAGATTAGCGGGTGAAAGGCATGGAGTATTCTCAGGATCCAAAGACAAGAGTGCGCCACAAGTATAGTTACAGGTGCCAGTAGACATTGGGTAATAAACACAGTGCAAGTAGCTAGATTGAGATTTCTGCATCTAGGAACAAAAGCTATAGGTTCTGTTTAAATCACCCAAGTTTACAGTACAATTCAGAGCTAAATAAGAAAAATGACTCCTCCTCTAATCATAAGATTATCGATGAGTCCAGAGATATGTTACATTTTCACAGCAATCACAATGTCCAACTCAGGACAGGGGCTACTAATTGAGTAATTTCATTTATTGAAGTCACTGCTTACATGTTGTTTGTCGATGCTTGGTTTTGTTTCCTTAACCTAGTAATTTAAGACTTTCTGCTAAACATTAAGATTGTACATAGTTTAACAAGGCTGCACTCTCTATCTGGGTTTTTGTGGGCTATGAAAATACATATTTTAACCGACTGTAATAGGTGCAGACACCAAATCATTACCCTTCTGTTTTATGAAGGCATAATCAGATTCTGCTAATGAATTCATTTTTATGCTCATAAAATTGTGAGAATGATACTATTGCTTACTTTCACATTTGGCAAGTTGAAAAGTAATAGCCGTTGAATAGTTAATAGGCAGTCCCATTTCTGACTTATATGGGAACAAAAAAATTTTGTAATCTCACTGGAAAACAAGAACAGGAAATTTCCAACAAAACCTAATAAATAGAACTTCAAGACTGTATTAAGAACATGGAATCAAGTAACCAGCCACTGCAGGGCCTCTTCAAGGAACTAGACCCTGTCTCTTTTTCAAAAGTTAGTGTTACTCCACTTACTTTAATCCTACTTAAACAGCTTTACCTAAACAGCTGTGGAGGTCTATCAATTGTAGAGAAAAGCTTTATTTTTTTTCTTTCCTTCCCATGATAATTCATGATTAAAAGGAAAAAAAAAAATGACTGAAACACTTCTTTTGCTGGGTGAGAAAATATTGCAAGACTGAGTTGATGGAGGAAATAGTACTTTTACTTTATCCATCTTAAATGCTGCAAATGTGCATATCACTGCATTTTAACACCACAAAACAGTGAATTGGATGCAACAATTGAGAAGCCCTTTCTCAGGTATGTGCCTTCCTTGAGTTATAAAGTCAAAAGGACCTGGGAGCTAGGATTTACTGCTTTCACAGAAATGGGATCCGGCCTCTGCAAGGCAGCAGCTCCTGGTTGCTCCTGAATTTTGGACTTCAGGCAAACATCTTTGCCTTTACACAAAGGCAAGATGTTGCAGGTAACCTTAGTGGTGATATCTTGTTTTATATGCACAGTAAATCCTGGCTCCCAGCTCTTCTTGCCTTCCTAATTCAAAAAGAATCTGAAATACTGATTTTGTGCTGAAAATGAAAACTCAGAGGAGTAATGACTTTGCCTGCTATTGATGCTAGAGGCATACAGTCTCTGTGCTGCAAAAATCCTTTAGTACTCAGGACATTGTCTTACAGCAGCTCCTTCCATGCTCAGCAGGAACTGCAGGCCTGGGAGAAGCATCTCCAGCAGAGCTCGCAGCACTCACTGCCTTGCTCCACAGCACCTGTGGATGCTCCCAAGGCATGCACAGTGCTGCTGCAGTTCTCAGCTGAGCTGCCTTCCCCCCACCACAGCATTAATATGGTGGCAGTTAAAAAGAAAAACAAAAAAGCAGTATACAATTCTGCCCAATTCTATCCCACCTTAAACAGTATCATGGGCTGTAGCAAGTGAATTCCCATGGAGGGTATCTCTGCTGGTGGGTGAGGGAAAGGAATGGTCACAGACAGCAAAGCTGTATTTGTAAAAGACACGGAGATATCTGGGTACCTGGGATGTCTTGTGATATGAAGCCTCACTTAATCAGCTACCAACTGCGTCATTATCATTGATGAAGACTAATTCAGAAATGGGATTTCATGATCCTTAAAGGAAAAAAGGGCAGTTTCACAATCAGGTGGAGATGCAGTCAGACTAGATGATTATTTTAAGTCCCTTCCAACTGAACTATTCTATTCTAAATTTATGAGATGCGAGAAGATAAACTTAAAAACTGAGCCCTGATTCATGACAAGTGTAACACAGGCTCACTCAGGTGTAGGGAAGTTGTACTCTACAGTAGACCCTACAGCCCTGGCTCCCAGGCACCCAGACTGAAGCTCTGGCCAGAACACATAACTTGCCTCTGGCTCATGTGCCTGGGTTTTCCACCCTGTGGAGTCAAGATACAACAGGGAGCGGAAATCTGGAATATCAGAAGTGTTGCCATGCATCAGTACAGAGGTACAGCTATGGGGACTGTTTTATGCCTTGAAGATCAGCAGATGGCTGCTATTCCATAATGGCAATATTTCTTGAAATCCTTCTTCTCACCATTAACTTTGTCTCCATTAGGTTAATGATGGGCCAGTTATTTATTTCTTCTCAATCACTGCTACATGTTGGTAATGGAGAGCATGCAGAATGTGCAAAATAATAAAGAGAGTATCACCAGCCCATAATTCCCTGTATTATAAAGGCTCTGCATCTCCTCTGCAAAGACCTACGCTGATAGATTAGAGCCAAGCAGAACATCTCACTAACACAAGGAAAAAGACAATAGCAGCTGGGGGCTTTTGGGCAATTACTTTAGACAAAACGGTCCCCTCTAATGTGAATAGTGCTTCATAATTATCAAAATTCAATAAAAGAAAAGCCATGTAATTTGGAAGTAGATCAACAAACAACATACATACATGAAATTAACACAATGGTTAACTTCAGGAAACAGGACACATTGATAAATAAGTAAGGAAAAGTGAACACTATGCCTAAATCTGACCCAGACTTACTGAACATATTGTGGACATTCCTGAGCACTGAGAAATGATAACCAGTAATATTTGCTAAACAAAAATAAATAAGGGAGCATTTGTATTCTTAGCTCCTCTACAAATGCTCGTAAAACCTGCTTCTATGCATCATTCTGTTTCAACCTCAAGCAGATGTAGTTAATTAAATCTGAAACTACAAACAGGAAATTATACACCTCTAAAAAACACATGGTACACCTGTTAATAATGAACCAATTGAAAAGTAACCCTAGCAAACAAATTCTGACTTGCTTCTCCACAAAGAGCATTTTAGGAAAGAAGGAAGATAATACAGTCTTTGGAGGATGTCATTAAAATGAACTATAAAGAAGGGTTGCTTTTCTCAGAATAAGTATTTGAGATTAAGATGGCTTCCAGTCACAAATATAAATACAAAACCGTACTATTCCGTATTGTCTCTATGTTTTGTGGTCTATGGTTCCTTAGGGACATTACTGTATTTCAAGTTAAAATGCCTACATTAGAAGAGTATAAAAATTGAGCAGCAGAGGACTTTAATATTAAGAAAGGTGTGACATGAATCTCCCCCACTATTTGTGTATATAGTGACACTAATTTTTGAGTGGGCTAACGTTGCCATATCTGCCCTTAGGAACAGAGGGAAATCTGGCAGCTTTTAACATAACCTCCTGAAGTCAAAAGCAAAAGCGAAAGATCAGATGCAGTGATGCTCATTTGTGGGGCAGATGGAAGGGGAACACAGGCCCTGCAGCGAGGCCCAGGGCAGGAAAACGCCACGGCCTGCCGGATGGATGCCCTTGGGCAACTGCCTGCTTCAACCGCCTGTGGTGGACCTGCCAGTGTGCTGAACCAAGAGCATTCAGCGCTGGTGTAACAGTCTAAAATAACCTTTTGGAGCTAGGAGGACATTGGCAACAACTGTTTTGGCTCAATAGCTGTTTTTTGGTAACATGATGAACTCCTTGTTTCTGTCAGAAGAGGGGAGACACAGTGGTTCCCTTTTTCCTCAAGATCCCCCACTATCTTCCTACCACTGCCCCATACCTGTGCTGAAGCACCCAGCACGAACATGTTTTTGCTGGCATTCCTTCCTTCAGGTGCCTAATTGAATTAATAAATATTTCCTAAAGAACCAAAATAAATAAAAAAAAAAATTCTCAACATTCTCAGACACCTCATCCCCTGATTTATTACTATTATTTTCAGATTTATCCAATACGTTGTCAACATACTAGGAAAATTCAGTAATTTCATCTGTTACTATTTGGCTACCCACAACATGTTTATTAGCATAACCACATGTTGCTGATGTTGAGCTCCTTCTAGTCACATTGTAAACCTGCTGACTTTTTTTTCCCCCTTTACAAAACAAAATCATTACCTTCACCTAGAGACCACTTACGATTTCCCTGTGCAGTTCTCTTCAGAACGGTTATTTCTACCACAGATAGGCATTTCCACAGGGAAAATGAAACGAGCGCATAGTACTAAGAGATGCTACATATGCTTTTTAGCTAAAACACCTTCAGCAAGTATTTTTTGAAGTGAAAGCATACAGGGCTTGCTTTATTAATAGCCACCTATTAAAATTGTATTGACATTAAAGTCACTACTAAGTTGCTACTGAAAAACTACTCAAAGATTTGCTACCTACAAAGTAGCACTCACTTTACTATGGCTTTGCTTAAAGTGATTTTCTTTTATTTTTGCTTTCCTGTTCAGTGAACTTGAGACAATAATTTTTAGAGAAGTGCAATGAAATGCATTAAACACAGGCCTTTCCTAGCTGGTGTTCTCCAGTTACAGAGCAAATAGTGCAGAACAGTAGTAGAGCTGAGCAAAACCCAAGCCTCCCAGGAATTCTCTCCCTCATTAATAATTGCTGAGAAGTAAGAGAAATACATCGTTCCCACACTATATCCCTTATTTAGTGATCAGTTTTGCTCCTAAAAGGATGCATAACTCACTAACAGTTTGACTATTGCTTTTAAAAATGTGTAAATATTTTTGCAAATGCCTATGTACCTCAAGTATCCTACATGCATACAATCCCTAAAAACTAAAATTGGATTCTGTTAGCATTTTTATTTTAGGTTTTCATATAGGTTCTACTGCAGCAATAAAAATCAGGTTTTGTCAGTTTGTCAAGTAGCTAGGTACCTTGAAAGTGTCAACTTTGGATTTTAAAGCACTCAAAACAAACCTGAGTTCAAAACACATCTACTAACAAGAATTCCCCCAAGACAAAAGGAATTTAAGACTTTTAGAACATATTCAACATAACTGCCACTGCAGATGAGTTAGCCTACATTATTTTACCTGAAGTATGGTTTTCAATTAACACCAGCATCTTTTAGTTTTGCATTCTTACAAAATTCTGCCTGTTTATAAAATTTGTACATTCAAACTGTGCAACCTTATTGTAATCACATACGCAATTTGGGCAAAACCAGGCATTAACCCTCAATTTATGAAGTATTTAGGAAGTACAAGGCTTCCATGTTAAACCAGCCTCCATCTTTAAACCATGGAATGTTACATATGAAAACCTAAAATTGCTACAGCAAGCAGTAGGAGCAGAAAGGTTAGCAAGTCTAGGATTCATGCAATAAAGATAGATTAATTTATATTTAATTTCCCCAAATGCAATTTAAGTAGTTTGGCTAGCTGTACACTCAATTTTTTGTTATTATATAAAAAGCTTCATTCCATCCATTCATTAAAAAAGGCAATGAAAACTTAGTTTTAATGGATAACAGTAGTAGCAACAACATATAATTAGATGCTGAAACAGGATGCTTAACCACAGTGGGTTAAATTGATCCTCAAATATAATTTAACTGAAGTAAATAGAGTTACACCAAAGGTGGCTTTTAGACATGAGTAGGTTTAAACTAATCATTATATTTAGACAGGTTTCACCTAGAAAGCTGCAGCAGCAGCCTTGGGATTTTTAGCTGCCTCCTACTGAAGCAGCACACAAGTATCATCTATTATAATCGAGCAGGCATCTTTCTCAAAATCTAATTTCTGCTTTTTCAGGGTACAGTGAGCTTTTCATGTCTCATTTTTCATGGTATCTATGTTAGTACAATGCACAATTTGCAGAGAGTAAATGCCATAGCAAACAACAGTAATAACTGATGAGTCATTTCTATTACCTGCAGCAAGAGCAACTGCTATCGCCTGTTGATTTGCAGCACACAGGATCTGGACACCCAGCGCAAGATGGGGACAGGTTTGTCTCACTGCAGCACTAATGACTGTCATTGCTGCAGTTACTTCAGGCCCAGGACACACCGTGTAAGGAAGATCATGCATGTTTTCTACTATCAAGCCATCCTGTGGAGATTATTATAAAGAAATATGATTAAACTGGAAAAAAAAGGAACTTAAAAAACATGGCTAGTTTACCATTATGCTTTTTTTGTATTAAAAGACACAGGAGTTTAAAGGTTTTCCTTCAAAGAAAGGATTATCTACAGCAAATTGTGTTGATGCATACAACCACTTATAAAAGTGCTTTCATCAACAGCATGGTATTTGCAGGGAAATCATGAAGAGAAATAAATGTGATTTTAATTATACATTCATCAATTTGGTTTCCTTTGATCCATCCTAAAATGTGAACTATAGGCAAATGAGTTAAATCTTATACCTCATTAAAAATAGTGTAAAGTCAAACTTCAATTATCCAAGTGGAATATAGGATATTGAGTATGTTTGGATAACGGAGGATTTAGAGATAATCAAGGCAATTTTCAATTCAATTAATGTCAGAAAATAAGCGTTATTTTGGATAAATAAAGGAATTTTTTTGTTTGACTATTATTGTGCCTACTTGCAGTGTGCCTAATACCATAGTATTAACTATTGATATTTCTCCTCCCATTCTGGATTCAGAATTACTTGAAGGAAGATATTGCTGTTCATTATCTACTATACCTCTCACTCCACACGGACATACTCTTAGCAAACAATGGAGTGATGACAAAATACTCTGCTGATATAATTTATGCGATTTATTGAAAATCTTTGTACATTATCTGGTAAGTTGTACTTTTCCAATCATTGTATGGTATATACCAGAAAGTTTTCAACAACTGCAAATCATATATAATTTTGTCAAGGACTAATAACAAAAGTATAGCCTTGAAACATATTTTAAGCCTGATGCTTTGCATTTGCAGTGAGAATGTTAAAAGAAGCTAGAAATTTCTCACCTGCTTCAATCTAAAAATATGAGAAGTTTAACAGACAAATTAATTGTATATATAGAAAATAAATTCTGCTCTCTCTGGAGTTTTATCACACATCTTAATCCTTTAAAATGAGAGCTTTACATTTCAAAGATATTGTAACTGAACCAGAATAGAAAGAAGAACATTTGGGGAAAAAAAAAATACAACTGGAGATTAAACAAAGAAGTTTGGTTAAGAATAATGTAGAGAATCAGAAAGGGGGAAAAAAGGTTTCCTTTTTTAAAAACTTTCATACGGAACGCTTCTTTAACCTTTGTTGTAGTGTAGAAGCCCTTTTTGGCAGTAAAAGATAAGACAGTATATAAAATGCAGTCAGCATTTAATGGCTGAATTACAGGCTAAGCCACAGACATCATAAATGAACACCTAACATGGAAGATGGGGAAAACTGAGAATGGAAATAATCCGGTGGAACAATATGGTCAGTCCAAGCACACAACTCACATACGTTCAGTGCACCAGGGTACAGCTGCCTTTACCAAATGACTTACAGCTGAGTATTTAAATACACAAAATACATGCTACCTTAAAAACAAAAGGACACAACCTATTAATGGAAAAAATGATCTAATATTATGTGCACCCAACATTAGACCTACGCACTATTTGGTGCCATTCATCAGCATATTTAACTACAGAATTCCAGTCCAAGAAAACCCCAGCTAGGCAAAGGAAAACCAGATATGACAAATAACCAAAACATCTGTCCTTGATTTTGTTTCTACGTCCAATTCAATGTATAATTTAACATCCTCACTACTCCACCTGTGATGGGAGATAGCCACATGACAAAGATGACAACCAGTCCTCAGAAAACCCACAGCATTTTCAGAAAGGAAAAAAAAATCACAAACTTTTAGTCAGTTTCTCTGGAATGAGGTCAGGACTGTTCCAGCAAACCTGAACTGACCAAATGGCACAACTACTGAATCCTTTGTGGTACCAACAGAAAGAGAAATCCCTTAGCCTTTTGCCCTCTGTACACATAAATACCTTATGTCAGTCTAAGCAAGAATGCAAAGTTGGTCAGCAGTAGTATGTGGCAAAAGGATTAATATAGAACTACAGTATTTCAACAAAACAAACTCAAAAAATGCAATGAACCCTCAAAGTCAGGTAATTCCTTGAGGCCACAAAATCTGGAAGCCCTTGGTCCTTGACTCGGGAATGCTCTATTGGCAGACTTCACCAAAACCTGGATATCTGGGAAACTCCAAGCTTATCATAAGGGCAAGGAGCTTGGATCTGCAAACCAGAAACCCCAGGCTTTCAGGCAGTCAAGAATCAACCCCAATAGGACACACAGGAAGAAAGGCAACTGGGAACAGTGCTTCAGATGTTCAGCTCCTGAAGAGCCACACTAGTAGCCGAAAAAGCAGAACGGGCTGGTAGAAGTCCACAGGAATTCCACGGTGAAACTGAGCTTTCCGTGAGTTGCTACTACTTTGACAGCTCAGGATTTGCATAAAGCAAATTATTGCATTAGATACATTAATGAATTAATTAATTTAAAAATTAATTAAAAACCCTAACCATACTACTGTGCATAGAAAGTATCTGATTGAATTCTAGTTCAAAATGCCAGCATATGGGAGGATTCCAGCATTTCTCTCTTCCACCATAAACCTACTATATTCACTTGTCAGCAGTTGCCTCTTCCTATGGCCTCAAGGACCACAGTTACAGTGAATATTTTTGGTATTACTTTAATAATGTGTTATTCTTTTGGTACCATCCAACAGAATATGTTCTTTTGCATATTATGTTTTGTTTAATTAAAAAAGACCAACATATGTTCTGCAATAGAGAGCTGAATTACACATGCATTAACTCAAAGCTTTCTTTCATATTTTATATAAAAATATAACACCACAGATTTCTGTGTTTACTGAATTGATATGTATATAAAACAGACTTCAGTACTATCAGACAGCTAATTAAAATGGTGGAAAGAAAACAGTTATGCTAAATTAAAGTTCTTGGAACTTAAGCTTATAGTTTAGAAGTCTATGGGAACAGCTACTGTATTAACACCCTCCAAAGCAGAATTTATTTGGATAGTACAAGATAAAAAACTCTAGCAAATACCTTTTGTGTTCCTTTTCCATTGACTATTAAGATGATTTAAGTGTTGCTTATATATAATAGCCTTATTATAAGTAATTCTCAAACAATGTATTTCCTTTTTACTTTGAATGACTTCTGAAGTGCTACATATGTGCAAAGTGCCTCTTGTATCACAATTAGCTACTGGAAAATAGGTCATTTAAATAGCTCCCTGATTATATAGAAAAATAATTTCCTTAGCTTTATTCCACTTATAGAAATGACCTCTTAAAACACTTCAGCCGCATGCACACGTATCACAGCAGAAAAGCCCCCAAAATAGTCACAACACTACAAACCACAACAGGTCTAACAATCATACAAGCTTTAACTCAGCATCTACCTAATGTAACTTTTACCTAGGGCAACTTTAATCCCAGTGTTTCCCCTAACAGAAAGGCTTTACCTACAAACACATATATACTAATACAAACCTTTGCAAGCTTAAAACTAGTACTCTTTCCTACAGGAAGAAAGGGGTTTTTTTGCACCACACTCATATAGGCTCAGGTATGCACTAAGACAATTACAGCCTTTCCCACCACCACAGTCATGTGCTCCTTTGCCTTTGTAGAGCATTTATTTGTTGTGTCTAGGCACAGCTTCCTGGCAATTCCTTTAAAAACTCTTCCTCCAGAAAAAGAGATTACTGCCTTAATATAGGTAAATAGATATCCTACGTTCTCCTGCATATACCATAGGAGGTAGTTGTGGGGAGGTTTGTCTGCTATTTTTTTCTACTGTAAGATTTGAAATGTTAACCTCTGTAACCCAAGTGATAACTACCTACATGTTTCAATGCAGAAATACTAGTTTATTCTGCCTCAACTGTTATTGAACTCTCAGTAGTTCGAATTACAACTATTATTGTAGTTATATGAGTAATAGGCTCGAAACTATTTTTTAAAAACGTCGATGTAAAACATGTACTAGCAACTACCCTTCCAGGTACAGAGACAAAAGAAGGGTCAGGAGGATCAGAATAGCAATGAATGCATCTCCAGAGACAGCACTGGTAAAAGAAGCAAACCTAAAATTTTGTGTGGTAAGAAGCATCATAATATTTGCAACTCAATGTAGCTTTATAATTTTGGGATTTTTTTTTTAAAGAAATAGTTTTATTTATGTATCTCTAACTATCTTTAATGTCAGCTACTCAGGTAGCTACAGCTAAATAACAGCAACTAGTAGTAAAGTGATCTATATGAATGAAATTAGAGGGAACTTGTGCTCCATTTTCTGGCTACAAAGTAAGCATCACCCAGGCTGAATGGAATGAAAAAAAGTTAACTTGAATATATATTTTGCATTTTTCTTAAACAAAAGCAGATACAAATTGCAGGGTTCATAACGCCTCATAGCTTGCTGCTTATAAAATCTTGTCTAGGGAATTTCATTGTTTAGCAACACACAAGTACAAAGCATATACAGTTTGAGCACAGATGGCTTTCTAACTGAGCACTCACTTGTTCTCATTACTGTGCTCTAATATCACAAATCTTTCATATTTATTATGTTAAGCTGCTAATGTGACAGACAAGTCACCTTTTTCTGAATATACTAGGATTTACTTCTAAGCGCAAATGAAAATGAGAAAAGGTAAACCAGTTAGACCTGGAATAGCAGAATTTTTTACAACTGTTGAAAAGACAATAAAGTATAAAACCCAAATTAAAATTTTGTGCTAATACTGATTTCAAAGTTTGTCTTAAAACTGTTCCAGCTTTGTGCATGTCAACAGTGACAGAAGTAACTGCTTCTGTACCCTCCCTCACCTTTGGGTATACTTGGTATTTTCTCCCAGCTGCTAAAGGTTTCAATGTGTAATTAGTACGTAAGGGAAATGTGTAAACAAGCACTGGAACGTGGGGCAATGGCTTTAAGTTATAACCACTTCCTCTAACACAGGAAGACAGAGACTAGTACTTGCCACTCTTCTGATGTAGATCAAATCATGTTATACCTCATGTTGATGCTGTAACTGTAAAGACAAAATATAAAGTCACAGTACAGAATACAGAGCTATTGCATACCTGGTCTTTCAACAGGCATGAAAATGAACAAAACCTATTCATTCTGTACAACTTGCAGTTAGAGATTATTCTAACTGGGTGGACATCTTGCACATGCTCATCTGGTTCATAGGCACTGAAGCCTGCCTATGTAAACATCATTCTTACGCACTGCTGTTTATCCTTTGAACAATTCTGTTCTCAGGATTCTTTCCTAATTTAGCCTTCCTAGTGCTCTGCCCATAACCTACTTCATGTGACTTGCCTTGCATTTTGACCTTGGTCTTCTATAATTTAGACTAAGCTCTTATATTCAATTTTGTTCAGTCTGTAAAGTATCATTCTAATTTATGCCATTAAAAAGGTTTCAACTGGCTTGTTATTAAAGTTTTGCAAAAAACAGCAGCTCAGAGCAGTGACTACTTGTTCATTTAAGACATTTTCAAACCTCGGACATTAGGACACCACCTTACCATGCCAGAAAATGTACATAGTACTGTAGACAGGCCAAAGAAAAAGCACATCAACACCCGAAGACAAGGTGCAATGAAATGTTTAAAACATATCTGACCTTTCAAAAGGACATACACCCTGTTAAAATCTACTGACCTATGAAGATTACAACACCATTTTAGGTCCAACAGCAATTCAGTCAGTAGTACCTGCCTCTTCTTGCCTCTGGCTGAGACTGGCCTTTTGGCCCTTCTCTTCTAGATGCGCAGAACAGGCATGCTTGCTGCCAGGGGGCTAGGATAGAAGTGTTAAAGAGGGCAGAAAAGGGCCTAAGCCTTTTTTTTAGTCCCTGAATACTCTGTGCTGTTTTGGTACAAACACAAATGTGGGGTGATCCTGCAGCCTACAAGTGACTGAGGTATGTATGCAGTGCCTCAGCTGTGCACATGGCATGACTTCACGAAACCAGAGTGTCGAGTGCTGTACAGAGCTAAAAATACAGTGGCTTGTCAGACTGGATGATGAAGCATTCTACAGCCAGATACCCAGAATGCCAGCAACCATCTGTGTTGTTAACTTTCCCTTTTTTTTTTTTCCCCCCCTTAAATTGACTTGATTCTTAGAAATTGATGGTAATCCAACTTAAGCAACTTGAATTGCACAATTTGAATCTAAGCTTTTCAGTTGTTTTGGGTGCATGTGATGCTTATTTTAGGTTTTGTAATCTAGAAGGCCTACTTACTATGTTGAAATAAAAGATGTGGATTTAAACATCTTCCTAAACTGTGTGGTTTAAGATGCTTTTGATGAATTATAGACTCAATTTAAAATATTGGCTATGCAGAAGCAGCTTTGCATAAATGTGGCCATAGGAAGAAGGAAACCAAAACTTACAACTCCAGCATCCTTGTAAGCTTCTGCCTCTTGACAAGCTTGATCAATGATCTGGGTCAATGGAAGAGAACTTCTTGGAGTCCCTGCAAGAATAATGCTGCTTACCCCCGGGCACATGCAAACCAAAACCACATACAGTAACAGCTTTCAGGCAGGATAACTACAGGGATTGGCATACTGAAATAGGGAGAAACAGGGTAAACTTGCTAAAAGGCTGCTGTATCTCCTTGTGACGTGCCTTAGTGACATTAGTGGCATCTCTTTCTTTAGCTGAACTTGACAGATCTGCTGTAATCATTCAGCTCCTAAATCCAATTCACAAACTTGAGAAATATCTGCTATAATCTCTTATTGTACCAGGTCTGCTCTTAGCTTGTTATTCCTGTACTTATTATAGCTTATCCTGCACTAGTGATGCTCCACACAACACAACCTGTGGCAAGACTGACCTCTAGGTCTGCAGAATACCTATGCTAAACACTAATCAATTTAAAATGTTAAAGCTGTCTTAAACTCTAATCTGCAAGGTTGATTGTACCTGATCTTCAGTATAAGTGCTTCATGGCAGAAATGAATACGCATGGATTTTGTTGGAGTTCAATGAACTTTCCTTAAGATCAACTCCAATGTCTTTTCTGATACTTGGACTCCTAAAAGCCAGGCACTGAGAGTCTGAAATGGGGACTGTGAAGAGCCCTCTGACAACTTCATTAGATGACCTGACTTCACAGCGTGGGGAAAGCTGGCCATAGTATCTGGAGGCTGCTTCTGGCAAAACGTGGAGCACGGTGAGCTCCGGGCACCAGCCTGTCAACGGGAAGGTCAGCAGCTGTAATCAGCTCTGCCTACCCTGAGCCCCTAGAAAGGTGGATGAGGAGGTCAGCGTGGAAAAAACGCTGCCTGTTGTCCGAGCTTCCTTTACCTCTCAGGACCTGCGACAGCTCTATCCAACATCTATCCTGTCCCACTCATTTGCATAATTTCATAACTATTGCCTCTTAAAACACAGCAGTGGAGAGCTCACCAAAACCAAACCCTTGTTTTCTCAGTCTAGCTCCCTACATGGAAGTGTCTCCTGCCTCTTCTACCTCTAGAAAGGGGAGATACCCAAACCTGGGGCACTTCACGAGGGGCCCACAGAAGCAGCTGAAGGGACGGGCTTCTAGGGGAGCGGGCTTTGTTCCGGGGGCCGCAGCCGTACTAACGGGTGACGCCGACGACAGGACAGCAGAGCCCGGTCCCGCCAGCTGGCCGTGCTCGGCGGGCACAGTGCCAGCGGGCCGCCCGGCCGCCGCTTACCTGGCAGCGCTCCCACGTGCACCACCCCGACGACCGCCGCCTTCAGCCACCCGAAGGGCCCGGGCAGCCGCATGCCCTGCGGGGCGGGAAGGAGGGAGGGGGTCAGTGGGGCGGGCAGGCCCCGGCCGGCCATGGCGGTGGCCCGCCTCCCGCCGCGGGCAGGCCGGGCCCGTTCCCGCTCGCGGGCGGG
>VYZW01016994.1:14404-70149 GCA_013401315.1 Balaeniceps rex | reverse complement strand
GGTGGGTTGTTCTTTTTCTCTTTTTTCTTTTTTTCTTTTTTTAAAGCACATGAGACTAGTTACAACCTATTCCACAAATTAAATACTTGATCTCCTATCTTTCAGGAAATTTATCCACCAAAGTTGCACCAGTTTGCCTATGTTACAGATGGAGCTTGTACAGAAGATGAAATCCTCAGTATGGAATTGATCATTATGAAGGTAATATTTCAAAGTGGAATTAGTTCTACTTTAGTTTTTAGAAATGTATAGCATAATCAGATTAAAAGCAGAGAGCCTCAGTTAATCTTATGTTCTGCTAAGAGGCACAATTTCTCTTTCTAATTAGAACATAGTGTTCTCTAGGTAACAAGTGATTTAAAGCATCCACCAGTCTGTGCGTATTAACAAAATGAATTGTTCCCCCACCCTATCAGCAGGAGGAGGTACAGGAGAGGGTTAGATTTGCATGTTTCAAAGATGCCTTGACCAACTGGAATTACAGCTTCTGATCTGGAGTAAATAAAGTTGCATGGTTTAAGTTAGGAACTCTTTATTAATACCGAAGTCTTGTGCATGTCTATTCTTTCAGGCTCTTAATTGGAACTTAAATCCACTGACAGTTGTATCATGGCTAAACATTTACATGCAAGTTGCGTATTTAAATGAGCTTTATGAGGTATTGCTGCCACAATATCCACAGCAAATATTTGTACAAATAGCAGAGGTAAGACTGATTTCTTCAAATGCTATTTCACCTGGGGAAAAAGTGTTCTTGTGATAGACTTATTACACATCTGTTGTCTTGTAGCTCTTGGATCTCTGTGTGCTGGATATTGGCTGCTTGGAATATACATATGGAGTACTTGCAGCTTCTGCTTTGTATCATTTCTCCTCATCCGATCTGATGCAGAAAGTTTCAGGTATTGGCATTTATAAACTAAGTCTAATGTGTTTACAAACATTACGTCTTCATTCAGGCAGATAAGCATGTATCTTGTCTTCCAGGTTATGAATGGTGTGAGATAGAGGAATGTGTAAAATGGATGGTTCCATTTGCAATGGCTATAAGGGAAGTAGGAAGCTCCAAACTCAAACACTTTAGAGGTATAGCTCCTGAAGACTTGCACAATATACAGACACACATAAACAGCTTGGATTTGCTGGTATGTATGTGCATTATGAAGACAAAATCTGTCTGTAAAATTTCCTGAATCTTGTTTCTTCTTTGGTTAGAACATACAGTAAACTTAAGTGAAGCATTATCAGATTGAGACTGAGTGTATTCAGATGATAAAAGGCATAAGGTTGTACTCCAGTTCCAAAATCCTTGGGACAGAGACTTGTCTTGGGACTGACCTGTTCAGTATTTAGTTTAAAAAGGTGATTTTGACTTGGGCCTCTCATCTCAAGTGGCAAATAATTACCCTAGAAATTGGAAGCATGTTTCTACCCTTTGGGTTACTTCAAATATTGTATGTTAGACCTTTCTCTATGAACATGAAATAGAGGTAATACAACCTTGTCTGATGAAAAAGAGAAAATAAAGACTGATCACTTGAGACTGATCTTGTGGGATTTTTATGTGACAGTGGTGGTTGAGGAGAAGTTGAGCAAGAGTGGTTTTTAGCATGAGAAACTTGCAGAGGATCAAAATCTTGTCCAACAAATTGTAGTTAATCTAAGCTATCAGGGTGGTTTTTTTTTTTTTCTATTTAGGTTCTTTAATTGTAGTAGAAGTTAAAGCTCTTCCTGTTCAGTTGCTTCTGAATTTCGCTTTCTTGAAGGTAACAAGTACCATAATGCTGATCATCAGATTCCAAAAGTTAATACTGATATCTTGGGGTTTGTATTCACTAACTCTTGCGTACTGCTTGATGTATCAGTTACTGTTAGGGGTGTTAGATACAGGTATGCATTTCCAGATTGGCAATCTATCAAGTTACAAAACACTGAATTATATTGATCTGTTGCATAGATATACCAAAGTAAAGTTGGCTTGTGTTTTTTTGTTTTTTTTGGTTTTTTTTCTTCTTATCCTGTGCTTTCAGGACAAAGCGCAAGCAAAACAAGCCATATTGGCTGAGCAAAATAGGACTTCACCTTTCCCCACTGGTGTCCTTACACCACCACAAAGTAGTAAGAAACAGTCTTCTGGACTGAAGCCAATATGACTATGGAAACTGTTGACAGACAATTTTGCTGAAGTGCCTGTTCTGCTGGTTCTAACTCCTGCTCCATTACAGAAATGCTGCCAATGAAGTTCATAAGCTTTTATGGAATCTGAAAAGGAAACCTTACTTTTTTTGTGACAGAAGAATTTTTCTATTTGAAATGTTTTTATTGAACGTTAAAATATTTTAAAGAAATGGATCGAGTACACCAGCCACTTAAAAGAACACCGAAGAGTTCTCCAAATGCTGCTACGGAGGGTGATGCTTGATGTGACCAACTGTTCAGAAAAAGGGCTTGATTAGTTACTATGCCTGTTTGTCCTTTGGATAATCTGCAGTCATATTGTCACCTGTTGACAAATGGGCAAAAAGTGCTGTGGAAGACATTTCAAAGCCTCTTTTTCAAATGGTTGGCTTACAACTTGATGCCTTTTTAAAAACTCTTTATTGTAAATGCTGCTATGTCTCTGTGTATCCATTTTTAATAAAAATGCTGTCTAAGACAGCTGGTTTTATGTATATTCCTATTTTGCATTTAATTATGGTCAGCTAAGCTTTTTTCAGACTCTGACCACTAGTAGTGTGGGAGTTGGGGATGAATAATGTAGTAACTATCGTTTTATTTATTTACCACTACTGCCTTATCAGTTAAAACTTCCTTTTTGGATACAAAGATAAAATTGTCATGTTGGGCTACTTGGATTTCCCTTAGCCAGATGCAGGTGGCTAGGGAGGGGATAATAAACATGACAAGTATATGGGGGATCCTTCCATAACACACTTTTGCATGATCAGTGTATTGGGAAATTCTTGAATTGGATTGTCTGGATTCTTATGCTTAATAGCAAGAACTGATCAGTAGGAAAAGCCTCTCTTTTCTTCAAACATAATCATTTAAACTTTGGGATTTTGGCAAAGTCTTTGGCAACTAATCATCTTTGTGCAAAATTGAATTCTGGGATGGTGTGTGCGTTTTTACAGGAAGACTTGTCCTTGACCTTTGCAAGGTCTGAGAATCTGAGAAGTCATAGTCAAACGTTTTCTGGAAAGTCATGGTTCTGGAGAAAAGGGAAACAGAGAAATAAATGTAAAAAATGGTTGCTTGTTTTTTCTTATGATGCTCACTTTGAAGGACTGTTCAACAACACTGAAAACTTGCGAGTCTACAAGGATTCATCATGTCCTCCTGTAGATAAATGCTATACCATTTATATTTCAGGAAGCTCCTACTCTGCTGTTGGTTAATTTTTCTGACCATTAGTTCCCAGCAAGGCTGCCTTTTTTTTTTTTTTTTTAATTAAGTTATTCTCCCTTTTGCTCTTTGCTGACCCAGTATTATGATAAATGTTAAAGCTTTAATCTAATAAAAATGCCTATGGTGACTAATGGTAAACAAATTATTTGGTGCTACTGGCTTTTTTTTTTCCCCCTTGCAATGAATGATTGTAAGTTCTGTGCTAACAAACCATGTGTAAAAGTTAGCTGAAGAAGTTTGCTGGTGCCAGTTCAGAGAGGTTTTAATTTCTCGGAGAACTACATGTCCTAGACAAAGGAATGTTATATTTGCCTATTATTGAAAAAGTTTGTAACATTGGAAGAATTGTCAAGACACGTTTTGGTACTTTGTCCTTAAATTTAGAATACAAAATGGGGGGGTGGAACAATAACCCTCTTGAAAGGTAGTCTCTAGGCTTAATTCCTAAATCGCCAGCCAAGCTTCAGTACTAGTCCTTTTGCTGTTACTTTTCTGTGCTTAGTATGTGTTTCATCTGTTTCTTAAAAAAAAAAAAAAAAAATTAAAAATCATATTTAAACTGTAACTGGCCCCTTATAAATGGGGATTGCATTTTCTTTATGACTTCTAACTGTTCAAGAAAATATTCTGTAATAACATTACAGATATGATGAGCTCTAACTTTGTTTAAGCTAAATATAACTTTCTGGTTAATACCTATTCAAGACTGAATGCAGGTGTTCCATGTGTTCTCGGCTGTGTGGGAAACCTGTATCAGATATATTTATCTATGAATGAAATGTTCAGATAACGGGCTTCTTTCTAAATTGGATCTCTGCTTTAGATGGTAATCCTGCTAATTTTATAACTTCGCCCCCCTCCCCCTTCCTGAAAGCTTAGCCTGCTTTATTTTGATGGGAAGCAGTCTGTTCAGAGCGTGGAGATCATGTCTTTGCAGCTTCCCAGGTAGGAGTAGAATCATGTGCCAGAGATGCAGTACTTTCCAGCAGGGGTAACTTAAATACCTTAAGAGCTATTTTCTTACTTCCTCATGTTTATCTGGTGCTTTAAGAATCTTTGTTTCTGGTTGTCTTGCAACACAGGTGGATACTTATGTCTGTCTTGGTGTGCTGTCTTCCTAGGGTAGCTTGAAAAAATTATGCACTAGTTGCCACAGGCTGAAAACCATTTTAGAGAGGAATGGTGCAACTAATTTTAAAGAAGATAGTTGTCCCTATTAAAAATAAAAATTCAAACAAACAAAAAAAATCCCAAAACCAAGTGGGCTTTCCCTCCATGTTTCTTTGCCTGAGGATCCTATTCTCCTAAATTCTCTCCGGTCCTGGATCAGTCTGGAGACAGATTCATGGCAGTCAAGGGGAAGCAAGTGGGCAGTTCTGCCTGGCCAGAATAAGAGAAAAAAGTTTAGTGTGTTTACAAGTGGGCTGAAGTTTGTGCAACAAAGATGAGGTAATATCAAATAATATGTTCCTGCAAGCTGTCTCTGACTCTAAGCATGTTACCCTGAGAGGTGGGGAGAGGGCTCCAGGGAAGGACGTCCCCAGGGCAATGCACGAGGCTGCTGTTCCTGATGCAGCTCAAAGGTGCTGGGGAATGCAGAGAAAGCAATTTAGCTGTGCATTGCTGCACGCTCCTCCACTGGAAACTGTCTCTCCCTTTAATAGCTACAGACCAGCATAAAGCATGCTGCAAAGTAAATTGAATTCTGCAGTAACCCAGGTGGCACATGATTATCTTATTCCTCCTGAAAGGTTTGTCATAACTATGTATCAAAACCTCACCTTGGTCTGAAAGCTGGGGGCATCAGAGAAACTTTGGACATGAGAAATGAATCCAGTGCTAATTTTCTATTACTGCTACTATAAAATTGCAAGTTGGTGGTAGCTGTGACTGTGTTGAAGGAAATAGCCCCGAATGAGTGAGTTGAGCCTGCAGTTGTGAGCTGAGGTTGGGGAGGAGGAGCGCGGGTGAGCAGAAAGGACGAAGATGCGGAGGTCCACGCTGTGAGTCTGCCAGATGCTAAGCTGTTGAAAACGCTGTAATTACCTAACACTAGTTCATAGAAATAGTTCTGCATAGCTTGTCTCCCATAAAGCAGTAGGATGGTCAGCCTGTGGCTATCAGTTTCTAGGTCTCAGGTCAGCATCCCCACTTGGTTCTCAGGAATGATGGCACGAGGGGTTTTATTACACCCCTGCTTGCATGAGGTGGAGGTAGGCAGCTGGCACGAGTTCAGTGGAGCGCTTGCACAAATATTCAGCCAGGCATCCCATGGGAGCTACAGGCCCTGTAAACTCATAGAGCCTGGCTCGAGTTTCTCTCAGCTCCTGGGTGCTGTTCCCTGCACGCACAGCGCGGCTGGCTTGTCCCACAGCAGCAGCAGCCTGAATTCGGGCGGCTGGGTAGAACGCTCTGCCTTCGCCTAGGCGGTGAAATGCGACCTTGGTGCAAGCGTACAAGACTTACTGCAGTATCGTCCCTCAGGTGGCATCAGCGCGCCTGACCTTTAGCTTGGGAATTGCCAAAGGCTACAGCTGGCTTTCCTCCAGACTTTAATGGGAGTAACACCCAGTCAGGGCACTGCAAGGTTGGGTAAAGTGTGCTAGGAAATAGTCAGGGGGCCAATGTGTACTGCGGCCGAGGAGCTGGCAAGTGCACAGGCTGACATTGGATGGACCCACTTTACCTTGTTTGTTGGCATAAATCTTCTCTAATTTTGGGAATGTGCTTCCTCTAGGTATTTAACAACATGCATTTAAAGCATCAGATTACTCGTACCCTCATCTTCCAAACCTTCCTCCCGCACAACCCTCTCCCCTCAAAGAAAGGGAGCCGCTCACATATACTGTGAAATAATACGGGTTAACCCAGACTTTGTCTAGCCTTGAATTTGCTGGGGATTAAGCACAGCTCCTCCTTGCTGTCAAGGTTGAGATCAGCTTGACCTGGGCTTTTTTAATCTCTCTGGAGATCTCCTGCTCAGACTCGGCATGTACACAGGGGGTGCAGCTCCGTGGTGCGATGCCTGCGGCAGGAAGCGGCGCGCTCGTCCTTCCTCTTCTCCTCCTGCCCTCGCCTGCGCCGCAGGGTGCAGGCTGCCGAGGGTGGGGTGGGCAGTCAAGATGGAGTAACTGAGAGGTTTTGGGGTTTTGTGGGGTGTTTTTGTGAGTCTGAGATGGCAGGAGGTGATGACTATGTACAAATGGGGAGAAGACTTTAATGTCCATTTCTTGCCATTACGGCACTTGTAAAACTTCTCCGCTGCGAAGTTAAGACGCCAGCGAAAAGGTCGCTTGGCTTGGGTTGTTGAACAATAAGTGTTTTGGTGATGGGCTCTTTCAGCCGTGCTACCTGCAAACAAGTCACATTATGTCTTACCTTTAGAGTACAAAACCTGTTTCTATCAAGTTTTGAATTGTCCACTACTGACACAACTTATACTTAATCAAACATAGTTAAGACTGCAGAATATTGCAATACTATGTAATCTGTCTCCTTTCAGTCTCTTGAAATAAGCAGTTCAAGCCAAGCCCAAAAGGGTAAGTTTGTATATAAAGCTTTTTATTTCTGTTTATGGTGAATCTGAGATTATAAAAAGAAATAAAGTATTCTTTGCAGCTTGAATAAAATCAGGGTTTTCAAAATTCTGCAGACTGGCATGTTTGAGGGCAAATTAAACCAAATGGCTATCAAGGAATGAAGGAAAACCTTTCTGATCCCAGGGGGCTTTGGTCCTACAGCTGCTGGCAGTTCAGAGGAGCAGACTCTCTATTGGAACTGCCTATCTATTTGCAAACTGGGTTTGTTTTACCGAGCTGAACATGCTCTTGTGTAACAAGTGTAGCAAGAAGGCAAATGTATTTTATAATGTACTGATTTTTTATGTTTCATAAGGGCTGCAGTAATGTTCAAGGAGGAAAAATATGAAAGGCCTATTTCTGTTTGGCTTAGGATATGTGATCACCTGGGATATAAGGAAAAATGATGCGCAGAGCCTCACCCTAACCTTCCTTTTGCTGGTGGACCCTGGCTGGGTAGACCTGTTCTTCCTTTTCCCAGGAATTTCAGTTAAATATCGGCTTGTTTGAACTGAAGAGACTGCCACCAACATGTAAGGGGGTGAAAATCCCTTACTCCTTGGCATGAGACTAAGGCCTTACTTCTACTGACCGGTGCCTGTGCTCCAAGACATGCGCACCAGCCTCTGCTCCTGGGATGGAGAAGAACCTGTGGTCGCCCAACAAGACCTTCCCTTTGTTTGAGGGGGAAGTGTTTCCTTTATCAGCATGTTTTCCTGCAATGTATTATGAGTCTCAAATGCTACATTTCTGTCTTGGGCTTGGCTGGAGAAATAAGGGTTTAGTTGCTTTCTTAAATTTCCATGAGCATAGGAAAGAGGAGGAGCTAGTGCGTTTATGGACAGCGGCTGTGGTGGGGAAACGGTTCTCTAAATCTAAATGCATTTGCTGTCTTTCTAGCAGTATTTCAGTTGGTCTTCACTTTGTTTAAAAAAAGAAAACTATTCAGCCACATATGTTAAAGGACTCTTAAGCTATAAAGGCAAAACCAAATGATCAAACGTTTTGTTTTTACAAACTGTATACAACAAAGTTCCTTGAAACTGAAATGATACTGGTTTTAATCATGAGCTAAACAATTTTCCTGACAGAGAAAAGTAACAAGCTGTCCTGGTTTCAGCTGGGATAGAGTTAATTTTCTTCCTAGTAGCTGGCATAGTGCTGTGTTTTGGATTTAGCATGAGAATAACGCTGATAACACACTGATGTTTTAGTTGTTGCTAAGTAGTGCTGACACTAGTCAAGGACTTTTCAACTTCTCATGCCCTGCTAGCAAGAAGCTAGGAGGGGGCACAGCCAGGAGAGCTGACCCAAACTGACCAAAGGGCTATTCCATACCATATGACGTATATAAACTGGGGGGAGTTGGCCGGGGGGCAGCGATCGCTGCTCGGGGACTGGCTGGGCGTCAGTCGGCAGGTGGTGAGCAATTGCATTGTGCATCACTTGCTTTATATATTATTATTATTATTATTATTATTATTATTATTATTATTATCATCATTATTATTATATTGTTATTACTACTACTATTTTACTTTATTTTATTTCAGTTATTAAACTGTTCTTATCTCAACCCATGAGTTTTCTCACTTTTACTCTTACGATTCTCTCCCCATCCCACCAGGGCAGGGGGAGTGAGCGAGCGGCTGTGTGGTGCTCAGTTGCTGGCTGGGGTTAAACCACGACACAAGCCTAAACATTTTCTGGAAAATCATACAGCTAAAGGCCACACCACAGACATGATTCTCCTGGTACTAAAAGCGTATCTTGATATGTCATATTTTCTTCCATTGGAAACAGATTCTTTTATTTTCGGTAGGGTCAGGGGTCCAAAGAAACTTGCATACAGATGTGAGCTTTCAGAAAGAAACCACCATACACGCTGATAGTGTAAGGATGCAAAATCCACTAAAGCTGAGAGGGTGAGACTGTGGCTGGTTAGCGTGAGCAGGCAGCACACCCCGCTACACTCTGGATGTCAGATCATCGCTTTTTTTCTTAAATACAGATGGAAGAGTCCTCATGTAGAACTAAAAATAAGTGGCTTGGCTGGAAATTAGGCACTCACTGCAATGACAGTAAAGATGTAATAAAGCTGTGTAGGAAAGGGTTTGAGTTTCCCCACCACCACCACAAGGCAAAAGAAGAAGTAGGGACAGCTGTGATTTGCCAGGTTATCATGTTCAGACTCCAGTTACATGAGTTTACCTATTGCGTGCCCTGCGTGTAACTAGGATAAATGGTTTGAGCGTTCTTGGATTGAATCCCAGAGTAACAACATCAGACAGAAAAGAGTAATATGGTGCTTTATTTTATAATTCCGTGTAAGGTGTTTTGATTTTTTTTTTGGGGGGGGGGGGTACTCTACCAAGATGTCAGCCTCTGCAGCTCAGTGCCTCTGTCCAGTTTTTCTGCATGTTAAAGAGTTATTGACCATGACAAGAATTAAAATAAACCTTTTTTTTTTTTCCCTACTCCAACATTCACCTTCCAAGTTCTTACCAGACGTCAGTGTAATATTAGGACTGTACAGATCACAGTGAGGTTTGGTTGTTATGCTTCGGTTTAAGGTCGGTCTGAGAATAAACAAGTTGCTCTCTCATCTCAGCCAGATCTGCAAAATGTTGCTTTCTGGTACTTGTAAAGCTGATGTTTCTGGGCTCACAGGAGGCATCCCCTCTTACCTATGCCAGAATGATGATGATGATGTTATTTGGGCACAGCAGAGGGCAAGTGAAAGCCTTTTTACATCTTGGTTTGGGAAGTCTGGTTGTCAGCCACAGGCTCGCAAGATCAAAGAAAAATGTTTTAATTTTGGCCAGAATCTTGCAGAATGAAGAATGCGCTGAGGAAAGGTTGGCTGATCCTGCGCGGTTTTATTAGTATTCTGGGCTTCAGTCAGGAGATTAATAATGGCCACAGACAGTGTCTCTTCATATTAAAGTGTCTTCACATGAGTAGTTTGGGTGAGTGCAAAAGGACTGCAAGGCACAAGCAAGCTGTCTTGTCTCGCCCCAGCTGACAATGAGTCAACACTTTAATATAAAGAAGAGACGGTTGGTAACAGTCATTAACATAACAAAGTGCCCTATAGATCACTCCAAATTCATCTGACTGTTTTTACGCAAATGTTTTCCCCTGAGAAGTGGCAACAGAACAATTTGTTGAAAGTTTCACTGCCTGGGCCACCCTGTTCTGCTGGGAGTGGGAGAGGTGCTCCTGCTGGGTGGCTGGTCCTGAAACCCCCTAACAGAGGATGGTATTTTCTTGCAGTGACAGTGTGCTAATTTTCTTTTTTTTTAGCCTAATTTCCTATCAAAACAGGACTCATGGCGGGGGGGAGGGGGTGTGGTTCCCCCTTCCCACCCATCTGCTGGCTTCCTCCATTGGACAACTTCAAGAAGATCTGACTCCTGTTAATACAGGTAAGAAGAAAAAGGAGTCAGACAGGCTGCTGATCCTCCATGTGAAGGAGAGGCACAGGCTTCACCACCGTGCTCTGTGCTTGGCCAGACCCCTGGACGAGTGACAGCAGGGGCTCCATGCTGGCAGGACAAAAGCTGGGAAGCAAGAGGGAATAGGGGAAGAAGGAATCGGGGGTGTAGCTCTGGCAGCCGTGATGTACCTCTGGCATCGAAGGGGGCTGAGTAGAGGCTAAGAGTAGCTCCAAGGAGGGAAGAAATGCCGTGCACAAGAGCAGGTCTGTTAGTCTGGTGCTCATGGAGAGATTTCTTGACTTCTGTACGTACCATCGCACTGGGATGATGCAAGAAATGCATTGGTTGAGCGTACCAAGAAGCCATTGTGTGTCAGCCCAGAACAACCTGGTTTTGTCACTGCTGTAACTTGCACGTGCTCTTGAACTATGGTAAGACTACAGGATTCTCCCGTGGTTTCTGAGGGCTGCCTGCCGGTGCCAACAGGGCTGGGGTGTGCTGGCAGCTGCAGTTTGGATCCTCCTGCTGCCCAGTGGACTTTGCTCCCCAGCAGCCTGCCCGAACCGAAACCCCATGTCCTGACACTGACGTGACGGAAAGGTTCGACTCCGGAGAAGGTAAATCACGGGAGTCTGGGACACATTGCTGGCTGGCACCAAGGGCAGAGACACCAGAGCAACCCAGGTGGGGGTTCGTTCTGAGAGGCATCAGTTCACTCCTTATAATTGCGAATCTGACTTTGCTGCGTGCTTACAGATAGGTCATCGCCTCGAGGGCAGCTGCAGGCAGGTCGGACACCGGGTTTGGGATGGCTGTGTGTGTTCTGGCACCTGTTGCTCACGAGCATGAGAGAAATCCCTGACTCTCCCCCAGCTGTTGGTGTCAGAGGGCAACCGGACGGACCTCTTCCACCTCCGCCTCTGCCCCCTGCGGCCGGGGGAGCCATGCGTGCTGGGTGTTCGTCTTTCTGGGGCGCGGGGGGAGCATGAATGCATCCCTTTGTGCGGGGCTGCGCTGGGGGTTGTGTACTCCTTCAGGGATGCAGAGAGTGGGTTGGAAGATGTCCGGGCGGGACCTGGCTGGGAGAGGAGCTGTGAGGATCGCGGGAGCAGCTCAGCAGCCCCCCGCACTCATTGACTTAATTGGGGCTGCGCTGCAGGGCTGGAGGAACGCAAGATGGCTGGGATTCTCACGGCGTGGGGAGGCTCGCCGGCGACAACCGGGAACTGGCCAAATTATTAACGTCAATTAAGTACAGAATATGTAGATTACTGACATGTTATTGTTAGGGCTCTAAAGGAAATATAATTAATAAAACTCCCCCACCCACTCCAAGAGGCGGCCCTTTGTGTTCCCTGTGCTTTCCCCTGCCAGCAACATCTATCTCTTCCCTCAGCCCCGCGCTCCTTTCAGCAGCCTCGGACAGCATTAACATTTGAATTAACATAAAATCACTTTCTGAAATCTGTTAACATTTATAATGTTGCTGTACTTTGCCTGATCATTGCATTTTTCTGTCGGTTTGAGCTCGGTGAGTTTTTTTCAAATGATACCAAACATAGACCTATTATGCTGCAAAAATCGCATATTTGTTTAATGATTTCCCATTGGTATCTTTGTTGCTATGAACCAAAGCATTAAATAGAAGCTAGCGCGTTAACGCTGTGTTGTTCTACATAATAAATTTGAATATCCCCAGATGAATATTTTTAACAGGGATTTTCTGAATAAAATGCATATGTGCCAGGGTATTAGTAATTACTTAAAATCAGTTTTTGACATTTAATGTTGACATCTAAAATATTTCCTTTAATTTTTGGTTGCCTCTGCAAACAGAAATAATGGCATTCGTCCTAGGGAAGGCTGGGTGGACAAATAACACTTTTACTCATAATGAAATGAAAAGCAATAAAGAAAATGTGCTAAATGTCAACAGTAAAGCATATCTTCTCTTCATGTATTATGAGAAGAATATACCCCAAAATGTGCATACACACACAAAAATCCTTTAAGTGACTTAATATGTTTGAATATTAATGGGTTGAAAGTTGATGCATTGCAATGGTTCCATTTTTTGAAAATTGGCTATTTAAATACATTATTACCTCAATAAATTCTCTATGGACACTGTGGTAGCCATAGTGTGAAAAATAATGATCATAAATCTGAATTTACAAAATATCTCCAAAATTGCACAGTTTTGCTGAGAGAAACAAAAGATGAAGTATATATTATTTAACTCGATATATTTTGTCCTTGCGGGAGTTGCTTGTCTAAAAAACCAGCAGATGGAGACTATTGGAGGACAGGAGGGTCTGGCAGTAGCCTAAGAAACCAGCTCGATTTCGTAAGCGAGTGATGACTGAAAACCTTTACCGTGTGAGATGCAGTCTGGAAACCTCTGCTAAAGAAGTTGGTTGACGCTGAAGCATCTGCATTTGTGGAGAGCAGCTTTGCCGGGAACCCGGGTGAGTCAGTATGGATCCTGCGCCCCTGGTAGAAGGGATTTGGCCGGGAGCAGTCAAAGACTGCTTGTACCATTGCTGCCGCTTTCTGCTAGATGGTGGAAAAACCAACAGGCTTCGGTTTCAGCACAGCCAACCGGTATTTTTCAGCATTAGTGGCTTTGCATTCAGCTGCACGGAAGTACAGGAGCCAGGACGTCTGACGGGGTGCAGGCAGACGTCCTCTGATGCGGAGGCTGCCCTGGGCCCTACGGAAGCTGTAGCCTTGCTGGGCGACCATCGCTGGCCCAGTGGAGCAGGGCGGTGATTTGGGGGTGCGGGAGGGCTCTGGGAGCTGCCCCACAGTACAGCCGCACTGCCGGGCAAAGCTGCTGGGGTGGTCTGAAGGGAAAACAAATGTCATGCTCTTATCTCTTCACACAAGATGCTGCTCAGCGCTATAACATCTGTCTAAAGGCAGGCTGTGATGTTTCGTGTCAGAGAGCATCTCCATGGAAGTGTGGATGCAGGAGAGGCCAGGGCAGAGCCCATGTGTGAGGCGTATGCGTGCAGTCAGGTGGGGCGGGAAAGCCCCTTATCCCTTCTCTTCTTAGTTTTTACAACTTTTTTGTTAAAATAATTATGAGGAAAATCATGAAGCACCTCCACGCTTTTGCATCCCTGAGTGTCTCTCATTATGCACAAACATACGTCTTTGTCCCTGAATTTCCTGGGGTTTTTAACTGGAAGCAGATTGTTATTTGCAAGTGTTGCTGATCACTGGGGTGTTCTTTGCATGGAGTTGGCCATTCGGACAGCAGTGTGGCAAAGCAGAGGGAGAGGAGAGGATACCTGTGGTTTCTGAGTGCTCCCTGACACTTTGCCATAGCAGAAGGAGGGTCGTGACCAGGGACTTTGCAAAAAGTAGTGGCAGGCAGGGCCTGCAGGAGAATCTTGGGCGTCGCTTGTGTCCCAGAACTGCGGCACTTGGGGGGTCACATCGTCATAACAGCAATGATAGGCAGAACAGGGAAGACTGCTCCACCTCTGACTTTATCCATTCCCATGACATCTATTCCTCATCATCATTTTCAGCTCCTGCCCCCTCAAGGCACCTCTCATCCACGCCTGAAGATCCCTGTGCGAGCATCTGGAAATGTTACTGGCTTTTGAATTTTTTGGGCTGCATTGTAACTCAGCTGATAATGTTCAACAACAGCAGACCTCGGTGAGGCAAAACTTGGTAAGGCTGATAAAATACTGACCCATGTAAATAAATGAGAACTTTTGCCATTATTATCTTCTTTCATTTGAACTCCTATGACCAGAGTAACCTGTGCATACTGTCTTAGATAAATGACATATCCACGCTGCTCAGCCACACGTTGTACAAGGAGAAGGAAAGAGACCAAATGACTCTCGAGCCCTTCATGAGCCCCGAGAATGGGAACATCGCAGCAGCATGCGGAGGAGCGTGCCCAGGCGGCAAGCGCAGCGCAGATACCCCCTTTCACAGGGTACGGAGTCCCAGCCCCTGTATGCAGGGACCGATCCTGGGGTGCCCTCGCCTAGCTCAGAGTCAGGCATCTCTGTAGGTTTAGGAATATAGCAATTTGCTGCTAAACCCTCAAAAAGCTGAGCACCCTAACTATGAATTACAGCCTTTCCTTTCATATCTGCAGCTGAGTTTGACATGTGTAGCTGCAGCTGGCCCTACCGCTACAGTTTTATCTGATAAATCTGATTGATGAGGGTTTTTTAATTCCTCTCAATCTCTTTAAATTAAAAAAAAAAGAGAGAGAGAAGTTGAAAAGAGCTGTAATTGCGAGTGAGCACTATAGAAACCTACAGCCAGCAGGCATGCTTCAAAGGAAACAGGGCCGGCCTGGACCCTTTCGCTGCTGGCTAGCGAGGGCTTCAAATGTGCCTGCATGGTGACTGTGTTTTAACTTTGATCCATACCAAAAGAGCTTAATTGGAAGATACTGGGGGTTTTGATGCATACGGCCTCTTCAATTCGGTGAGCAGAGGCCGCTGTTAGAGCAGACGCCAAAGGTGGTCTCTAGCGTGATGGGGTGGGTGTCCCGGCAGCAGGGCGCTCGCTGCCAGACTCCCCCAGTGCAGGCAGGTGCAGCCCTGCCTCTTCTCCTGCCCGCAGAGCTGCGGTTTGTGTTTGATCTGTATCGAGGAAAAGTTTCCTCCTGGAGGAGCAAGAGACCTGCTTGGTGCATTTAAAGCCCCGACGCTTACAGAGCAGCCTGGCTGTGCCGCGTGCCCAGACCTGCCCGGGCAGCAGGCAGGGACACAGCTCTCCCCTGCGCTTGCACCTGAGTAACCTCCCTGCGCCCTTGTGCCCGCTCGTGCAGCGATGCGGCCGTTGCCTGCGCTTCTGGGCACGCACCGCCAGCTGCCTGCACACCCTCCTGCTGCTGGTCTGCATCAGCCCCTGTCCCATCCCTCCATGCCCCAAGGAACGGGGCGCAGAGAGCAGCAGCCTTCCTCTGCTTTCCCTCCACCTTCCCTGGCGTGCTCCCCTGCGTGGCTGGTGAATTAAGCAACTAATGTTCATTAGTGTCAATGCACCTTGCACCTAACTCTAAACTACCAGTTAAAGTTATCAATTCTGATAAGCAAAGGTACTAAATTCCAGTCAGAACTGAAAAAGCAGGTACTAAACTTACAGAGACAATCTGTTTAATGCGGACGTGGATTAAAGCAACTGATTTATCATCTTTGTATCTTTACAAACACTAATCCTCAGGACGTGGGTCTAGACCAACTCCTGTGTGTTTGGAGTCTTCTCATTTCGCCTGACTGGGACAGATTTGAGCTGTGAATCTCCAACTGTTGCCCTTGAGTAGCTATCTCCTCAGAAACAGGTTGATTTTTTTTGGTTCAGCTGATTAATTCTACAGGATGATTAATTATTATGTAAAGATCATTTTGTGTTTATTGGTTTGGGACATGAGAAGATATCCGTGCTTGGAGAAGGTATTTAACATTTTTCTGTTTTAATTTCTTCTGACTGAAGGTTGCATCCAAACAGTCATTGATTGTTGGGTTAATTTGTCCTGGAACATACAAAAAAGATGCTTCGTCCTCTGTTACTTGGTCTGGGCTGATTCGAGAGATGTGAACATTGGCATTCCTCTGCAGCAGGAGTGACCTGTGTCTGCTCGATGCATAGCAGTAGTTTAGAAAGCTAATAGTATGTTTGAACTGAGAGTGAGAGAGAATATGAAAGAATATTATAATTGTGCATAACAGAAATATCTATAATTAAAAATGGAATTCTCTGGCATTGGAGCAGAAATAGCAATTTTCTACCCAGTGAAGCTCCAAATTATTTTAGAGGGAATTAGATGTATTCTCCTGGACTGTGATCACTCTGAAAGATTTTTTGATGCTAAACTGTATCTGAACATCGGAAAGAGCAAGTTGTGCTGTCCTCTCACCTGCTGCTAGCTTGCAAGTGGAAACATCAGAGACAACAGTGTGATAGCTTTGGGATTTGTTACAGTTATATTCTCTCTTCACGTGATTATAACCTGAGAAATACCTTCTATAACCACTGTGTATTCTCATGCACGCATTTTTTCACTGTGTTTGAGCCAAGATGGCTATTGGCTTTATATGCAGTTGCATCCTGAGAAGAACTTTTATGGGTTAGTGGTTGAAAGGTGCAGGAGGTGCCTGCTACAGGACAGACAGCTCTGTGTGAATAGAGACCTGCAGAGCAGGCTGAGCGTTCGTGATGTGAGACACCAGCGTGCCCAGCAGCTGCGTGGCCTGGGTGTTCCCAGATGTGCCGTCTCACGGTCCCTCCAATGCAGCGGCAAAACTGAAGAACCCCTTTTTTTTCCCCTCCTTTTTTTCCCTATTTGTTCAAAATCGGCTTGTGCTGTAATCAGCTGTTCCAGCATAACCCCCGGTGTTTCTGGCTTTCCCAAACCTAGTCTTCCACATGTCAGAAGGCTGCCTAGATAGGCTCTGGCGATAACGGCAAAGAAATATTTGGGATATGTGTATGTGCTAGCACTGGCACTAGGTTGCCCTCTAGTTTTGTTTCCACTGCAGTTCACTCACGGCTGTTGCCATCGAGCCCAGGTTTGTCCGTGCAGTCCATGCATCTTCCAGGCTGGGAGCCTGCTGTGGTCTTACATCAAGTATCAGCCCTAGGGTAAACTACATTTGTGTGATTCATTTTACTGAATGGGGGAAAAATTCAAGTGAGCGCTTGCTCACATAAGAAAATATCCTGGCAGGCTGGCTCTAGCCCGGTCCCATCGGTACGGGGTGCTAGTGTAGCTCCCCTGGGCACGGCTGAGCATCCTTTGGAAAGGTGGTGGAGGGACTGGCTCCTCCGGCTGAGCTTGGCTATGGCATGTTCGGTGTAAATCATAAGAAAGCGATTGGTGTTTGCCTCCATTAGCTCCGATATAAATATTGCTGCTCTGCCCTCGCTGTTGACAGCGAGCGTTTTACTGCTCGGCAGCCCAGTGCCAGACGCTGACAGGCTGTTCCAGCACGGAGGCTGCCTGACCCGGCCTCTGACCTGCTGCTGGGGAGAAGAAGGTTGAGTTTGTGCTTAATGTACTGGGTGGGCACCCAGGGGAGCCTCTGCAATTCCCAGTTCTGCCACAAACTTCTACTGCGACCTGGGATAAATCATTTAATCTCTCTTTCTGCAGCAACTCCCCTTTTAGGGAGAGAGGTGGGAGCAGCAATAATAGCCTCCTTCGACTTGTCTGCTTCAGGGCTGTATTTTTAATAAAGTGTGGCACCAGACATCTTCTACTTAAAGGGCTGCCTTCCCAAAACAGGTTGGTTTTCACTTGGCACTTAAGACTTAAACCCACACCTGACCAGGGCTCGCACCTAAGTTGGGGTACTAGGGTTTGTCACAATGCAACAGGTGATAAAGCACATTGCTGCAAGAGCCCGCCGGTGCCTCTGGTCCCTCCGCCTGTCCTCTCGCTGGCTGTGCCCTGCTTTTCCCCAGGAAACTCTCCAGCTGTCCCCTGGTGGCTGTGATAAAGCAAGAGACAGCCAAATGCTGCCCTACCTAGCAGCAGCATGGGGAGGTCAGGCGAGGGAACATATTTTACTTGCAGAGCTGTTTAAAGCAAACAGACAGCTCAACATTTTTGCTAACTTACAAAATCTGGCATCTCGGGAGAACGTGTTTGGACTCAGCAAGGCCATTTTCACAGGCAAAGTATTGTCATTAATCTGCATGTTTGGCATTGCTGCTGGAGAGCCTCCTTCTTGCTTTGAATGAGATGTATATTCATGGACTGAAAGTTGCCTGGTTTTGTTTTTATGCCGGCCGCATGGTTTTGATGGGGTGGGATCTCCGTGTGCAGGCACTCCGCTCTCCCAGCTGCACCGGCACAAAAGCTCGGGTCGTTGCTGCTGGATTGTTGAGCAGAGTGCGAGCTGTGATTGTATCGAGGCCAATGCAATCATATCACCTGCCAGTCTGGGGAAAAATAGGGTCTAAATACGATGACGAGTGAATGAAGCAGTCAGAATTAAAAGGATAAACAGCATCTTTCCCTTAATGAGCTCTGTTTAACATGTGAGAAGCCCACACATGCTTTATCTGTATTCTGACCAGAGAGGGGCCTTACCCAGACTTCATACAACAATTCATCAAGACCAATTTATGCAAGGCATATTTGAGATGTAAGATGTGTGACTCAACCTCTTTTATTCCCTCATTAATTTTCTATTCTGCCTGAAATGCGTTCTTAGAGTGCTTATCACTAGAGTATGAGCGCTGGTGAAAATGGGGCATCAGTATTTCTGCTCTTATTTTTGTCACTGTGGTTGGATAAAGGGACAGATGTGCAAACACCTGGGCTAGGCGGGCTGGGTGTCCTGCCTCACCAGCACCTGCTTCCACCTGCGACTGCTCCCGTGCATGTGCAAGTCTGATAATAAGGGCTGATCGTTGCTGTATTGTTGACAGCGTTTCTAGGAAAATTGGTGGCTGAATGATTGGAGTTTGACGTTTTTAGCCAATGTTGATACTTTCGAAGACCTCACCTGAAAGTGCTTGGAGATCTGGTTTATTTGGTCAACTTGCATGCACATCTGCTGAACTGTGCATCTTGTGCAGATTTGCTTTTCTGCTCTGGTTCTTCTCTCCCTTTCAACACTTCTATACGTGCTTCTCGCTGTGTCTTTGTATTGCGTGCTTTATATATCTTTCTGCTGTGATATGTATTAACTACGCAGACTCCCAAGGGCCTCAGAAGATGAATGGCTTTATCTATAAACTTCCAGTAATAATCCATTTGTGTATGAAATGTGCTCTTCAGCATTAGCGCATCACAGAGGGTTGGCATTATTTGATAGCTGCAGAGGAGCCCATGGGCAGCAACTGTGTTCTGAGCTGCGCCTCGGGCTCTCCCGATAACTCCTGACAAGTCACTTAAATTCTTTGCAGTTCACTGTATCCAAAGGCAGACGTCGCCCAGCTCACCCGATGTGTGGGGTGCTGCGTGGCTTCCTGAGCTAACACCTGAGAATCATAGAATGCTTTGGGTTGGGAGGGACCTTTAAAGGTCATCTAGTCCAACCCCCCTGCAGTGAGCAGGGACATCATCAACTAGATCAGGTTGCTCAGAGCCCTGTCCAACCTGACCTTGAATGTTTCCAGGGATGGGGCATCTACCACCTCTCTGGGCAACCTGTTCCAGTGCTTCACCACCCTCATTGTAAAAAATTCTTCCTTATATCCAGTCTAAATTTCCCCTCCTTTAGTTTAAACCCATTACCCCTTGTCCTATTGCAACAGGCCCTGCTAAGAAGTTTGTCCCCATCTTTCTTATAAGCCTCCTTTAAGTACTGAAAGGCTGCAATAAGGTCTCCCCAGAGCCTTCTCTTCTCCAGGCTGAATAACCCCAACTCTCTCAGCCTGTCCTCATAGCAGAGGTGTTCCATCCCTCGGATCATTTTTGTGGCCCTCTTCTGGACCCGCTCCAACAGGTCCATGTCTTTCCCGTGCTGAGGGCTCCAGAGCTGGACGCAGTACTCCAGGTGGGGTCTCACCAGAGCAGAGTAGAGGGGCAGAATCACCTCCCTCGACCTGCTGGCCACACTTCTTGACGCAGACCAGGATACGGTTGGCCTTCTGGGCTGTGAGTGCACATTGTCAGCTTGTGTCCACCTTTTCTTCCACCAGTACCCTCAAATTCTTCTCCGCAGGGCTGCTCTCAATCCACTCATTCCCCAGCCTGTATTGATACTGGGGGTTGCCCCGACCCAGGTGCAGGACCTTGCACTTGACTTTGTTCAACCTCATGAGGTTCACACAGGCCCACTTCTCGAGCTTGTCCAGGTCCCTCTGGACGACATCCCATGCCCCAGGCACGTCAGCTGCACCACTCAGCTTGGTGTCATCTGCAAACTTGCTAAGGGTGCACTCGATCCCACTGTCTATGTCGTCGATGAAGACATGAAACAGTGCTGGTCCCAATACAGACCCCTGAGGGACACCACTTGTCACTGATCTCCATCTGGACATCGAGCCGTTGACCGCTACCCTCTGGATGCGCCCATCCAACCAATTCCTCATCCACCGAACAGTCCACCCATCAAATCCATATCTCTCCAATTTAGAGAGAAGGATGTTGTGGGGGAAAGCGTCAAAGGCCTTACAGAAGTCCAGATAGATGACATCCGTAGCTCTTCCCTTATTCACTGATGTAGTCATTCCATCACAGAAGGCCATGAGGTTGGTCAGGCACCAAGCAAAGCACCCCAACCTTCAGGGAAGCGCAACTGGTAAGCGCTTACACTCTGAGCCATAAATCCAGGCACCTTTCTGGGAGATGCGGTGGTGGTGGTGTGAGTAAGAGGGCTCAGTGACACCAAGCATGCACGTGGGGTGTTAATGAAGAGCCCCCTCACCCACCCTCCTGCAAATCCCCACCTCTGATGTAATTGGGCTTTTCCAGTCATTTCAGGTAATGCATGTAGCAGCATGGCAGTTCACTCCAGCATGCAGCGGTGTTCTCTAAGTATTGTCCACTGGCTTCTGATTTAATTTCAGATGATCTTAGTCCAGGCAAAAAAATGCAGCCTGTGCCAATCAAGAAATATAGAGCACGCAGTAAGTACAGTTCAAAAGCTGCATTACCCTTATCTATTAGTAATGATCAATTAGCATGAAGGTCAGTGGGCAGCTTGAAAATGAGTCAGATAAGAAGGGCAGAAGGAGGATTTGAATGGAAAGGAAATTCTTGATTCATATTCGGCGTTTAAAGTCATAACTCTGTAACAGTGGGGGCGGAGGGTAGCGTTAAGTAGTCCTGCTGTCACACTGACTCAACCAGAGTGTAAATCATGGTGGAGAGAGTGCTGTGGCTTTTTCCTGGTGCTGAAGCATCATATTGCACCACAGAAGGGATTGCAAGTTGCAAGAAGTCCTCCTTGCTCTCCAGCCCACCCTGAAAATCCCTGGCCAGTTTCACCCCCCCGGCATGGCACAGCACCACGGGGCTGGTGGGCTGCTGTCAGTGCCACCAAAAGCTTAAAATTCTGGTCCTTGGCTTGCACCAACATGAGCGGGATCGGTGGTGAAGGGCGGTGCAGGATGGAGGTGGGAGGCCTCCGTGGTCTCCTGAGCATCACCTGGGCAGGAGGTACCGTTCAACACAATGTTAACCTTTTTGGGGGAAGAAGAAAAGAAGACTTGTAACCAATTAATTAACTTGCATGTTTTGCACAGATGATCCAAGTGTGCCACATTAAACAGTAATTGGCCCTTCCCAGTGTGTATGTGCACTCTGAGATAAATAAAAAGGTATTGAAAAACATTACTGAGAGTTACAAGCGCACACCCGGGGTAGTGTGGGCCTCTCAACATAAGCATGTGCTGGAGCCTGGTCTCTGCTGCGAGCTGTTATAGTTCAGGCAGAGAAGACAGGGCACACAGTTGTGGTAGGCAACATCGTAACGCACGGCCCAAATGCTGTCTTTACCCTGTCAGCTGCTTTAAGTAAGTGTGCTCAAAATGATTTTGTCTTCACCTGAGTCTCCTTCTGTGAAAGCAGCCAGCAAGCCGCTGAACAGACAGGTTAACGTGGGTAAGAAAAAGAGGTGAGTGTTTTGGTGTAACACCCCATTTGAAGCAGAGGAGATGGAAGGCCATGCCTGGAGGGACGGCGGGGTGGTTCTCCTTGACTCCCACGGTGGCTGCAGGGAGAACAGAGCTCTTTCTGCTGGCTGTGGCTGGGGCCATGCTGCAGGCAGCCCTGGTGCGGTGGCCACCGCCACCTCTGGAGGGGACCTGGCCCCAGGCACGGGAGCCTCCTCCCCGGGCCAGGTAACAGGGAGCTTCCTCGGAAGACACATCAAAGCTGTTCCTGAATATAAGAACTGATGTCTGAGGCAGCTTCTCTGGATTAAAACAGACAAGTAAACCGTGGCGCCTGCCACAAATTTCAGACAGTACGATACAATCTTTCTTGTTTTCTCAAGTTTACGTGTCCCAGGTTTTCACTGTTGCTGTGGGGCAGGTTGGTGGGTGGGTGAAAATAAATCTGTCACTTTTTGGTGTGCGAAGTTTATTTCTGCTTATTTCTCCCGTGCATACGTACATACGCACACGTGCCAAGGCTTAACAAAACACTTCACCTCCTTCCACGCTGGGTGTGTGAAGGAACACACGTGCACTGTGCTTCCAGCTTCTGTTCCTGAAATACCGTACGTTCTGGCCTGCGAGCTTAGAATTTCCCAATGAAGCGATGTTTTAAAGCATGAGCACGCTACACGCAGGGTTTCTTCTCTGTTCTCTGGAGGCTAATTAATCCCCTTAAAATAGAGAGATAGTAGTGAAATAGGTGCTCTTGGTACCAAGCAACTGCACTGCCTGTTGAAGATGATGAAACGTAAGTACAAAAGAGAATAGGTAGGGGTAGGTTAAAACCGGTGTTCCTGCCTCTGACAGTTTACTTTGATGAATGCACTCATTCACTCAGCTTCACCATTTGGATCCTGCATAATCAGAGATAACAGGCGGATGGTTTGCATGAATAACTAAGTTTGTCATGTTTAATTTTCTTTAAAAAAAGAAACAGCAGTTGCTTTACCCTCATCCTTCAGGCCCAATACATATTTATAAATTGTCAGGAAATGAAAAGCCTTTTAACAGCACGCAACAAGCATGCAAAGCTACCAGGAGAAATAACTGGGAGAGCAGTGAGCGCGGGGAGCAGAGCAGCCCGCCTGCAGCTCGGGCGGGCTCGCCTCACTTCGCCTGGGAAGGTGGTGTGGGCAGGGGATGCTGAGCAGGTTGTCTGAATTATTAGGATGTGTGGCACTGATATTTGTTTTGTGTTCTGCAGACGGTGTCTTCTGACAACTTGACGTTGTGCAACAAGAAGCATTAAAACTGAAAAATAAACCTGCATTTGGCAGTTAGCTGGTAATTCAGCGACTGACTGTGCTGCTTAATATTTGATAGGGTGCTTGCTTTATAGTGCCTATCCCATCACTGACAATTTCTTAAAAGATACAGAAGGTGCAGCTGGAGTTTGCATGAAGCAAAATGGTGGAGGAACGTCTTCTGCAGAGCGCTGCTCCCGGCAGCTGCGTTGTCCCCTCCAAAGCTGGTCCCAGCTGCCCCAGGAGCTGTGCATGGTGGAAACATGAAGGTGAAAGGACTGACTCACTCCTAAGGTGGCTGTGATCCAGGACCAGCCCTTCCCAACCTGTGCCAGGCATAGGTGTGGGCATCGTGGCTGCTATTGAACACTTCTAATGTTACAATTAAAAAAAATCCAGTCTCTTTATTGAGCAAATGATTTCTGCAGAGAATAGTGTGATATATTAAAATGTCTGTGTAGAAAGCTCCCAAGGGAGAAATTCAGAAGAAGAAAGATTGGATCACTAAAACTGAGAGAGAAACCAGGAGTCGCTAATGTGAGGCTGAAGGAAGAAGACCAAATCCAGTTAGAGGGTCTTCTAACCAGCATGGCTTTTTTCATAATCATCCTATCAAGACGGTCTTTGCAATAGGCGACCTCTGACTTCAATACCAATATATATGTCACCAGACACAAATCCCTCAAGAGCTAACTCAATGATATTTCAAGTAAAAACTACTAGGCAGAAGTGCAATCTGATTATCGGCGTGTATGCAGCCTGGGAGGCACGGAAGATCTATGAATGCTGAAGCCGGGGAGAAGCGCGGGGCAGGAGGACGCTGAGCCCCATGCGGCGGCCCTGCTGGCTGGCCACCACTGCCCCTCCAGAAGTCCCACTGCTGGCACATGGCTTGTTACAACAGATCCCCAAAGAAAAGGAATCTTGAGCTGATTAGGGATCCCCTTGCTGGGTTTTAATTTGACTTCAGCATCATTTAAAACGACCTCAGAGTCGCTTTAAATTGCAACCAGTATATCACCCCCTGAAAAGCCCCAGGTCGCTGGCAGGCTGGGTGCCGGGATCGCCCGCCCTCCCCGGGGAGCCAGAGTCCCTTGGGCACCACCTGTGTGGGCTGCGAAACCGCTGCTGAGCAAAGCGGCACTGAAAGGAACTGCCAATGTGTACTTGAGTGTGATATTCGGATTTAATGGTAAAAATGATAAATCTTACCAAAAATATCACTGAGATGAAAAGTATGAAGTGTTTGCCACTAGTTGTCATCTAGGGAATAGAGGATAATGAAACAGCAAATTCAAAACCACAAGGGCCTGTAAAACATAGTTTCCCTGCTAAAAATATCTTACGGAAAAATCTTTAAAGCATCAGTCCCCCTCTTTTTTTATAGACCTCGCTTCATCCAAGCGCTTATGCACGTGCTTAGTTTTCAGCATGTGAGCTGTTCTGCGGATGCTATGGGAAGAGCGCGGGTTTAGAGTGCTGGCAAGTGGTAACGTTTGGCTGGATCAGCCCATGGTGAACGCTTGTGGGAATCTGGCAGAGGGTGGGTGTGCGGAGCCTGATTCTCATTTACGCCGAGGCGGCTGTACATGGCTCCCCGGGCGAGTGGGGCTCTTCCAGCAAGCATAAGTGTGTGCAAATGCTAAACCATGTCATTAATTTAAAAGCCCCTGAAGTTAACCCAAAACAGTCCCATACAGACATCACGGGGCTGGTAGACCACAGGCATCTGAGAGCCGTGCCCTTCTCCTTCCCTGCGAAGGTGCCAGCAGGCGTCCCACGGCTGTGGTGGGGCTCTCCCCGATCGCTGCCTTCTGGCCCCAGCTGCTGCCCCATACATCACCCGAGGAGCTGCATCCCACCCCTCCACTCTGAGCATCTCATCTGCTGTCTGGACTGGAGAGCTTGGTCTCAAACAGAGACATTAACATTTCCGTTAATAGGGATCTCTGTGTTGCTACATCGTCTGAATTGGCCTCTATTACTTATTAATGAAGATCCAAAAGTGCATGTACTTAAGACCTTGCTTAGCTAAGGGGAGTCTTCTAGGGCCAATTTGAGTCTTATTTAATGACTAATGGCTATTGAGACATAATGTCCACTAAGCAGATATCACATCCTATTTAGTATTTAATGTTTAAATATTTAATTAATTAAACACTGCCAAATATTTAATTAAACGCCATCAGAGCCATCCTGACACTTCCACTATGCATAATGCAAAGGAAATCAGGGCTTTCCTTATCAGCCCCACAAGTAATGCAGATTCAGCCTTACCCAGAAATAGCTGAGGTCTGCGCAGCCAAAATACCTGGAATCATACACAATAGAGAGGGATGGTTTTTAAAAAACTTTTTTTTTTTTCCCCCAAAATGAGCTGAGCTAAACGTTTTGTTAGTAAATCGGGCTCTGAAGTGACATGTAGGCAGAGCAGTGGTGCTGTATGCCGCACTGCAACAAGAATGCTATGCTTGTATATTGACTTTTAATTATTTAAAAGTAAATGACTGCTACTTAGCATGGCATACCTGCCAGCAGTTTACGCTAGTTTTGCTTAAATATTTACTCTGCTATTCAATAAAAAATGAGTCTACTGAAGCAAAAAATGAGAACCTACTGTATCACGTGGTCCCTCTCCTACCTGTGGCATGCCAACTTCACAAAGATTTATTCACAAAGAGATGCTAGATTTTTATGGTTTTCCTGGACTAAGCCAAAATACGGGTTTAAATTATCCAGTTAGACTTCCAGCTACAAACTGGGTCATAATTATCAGCTTTCGACAATCAGTTTCATATTTACTTATGGAAACTTGGCACTTAGAAATATAAAGATCTTTAAATTCCAGTTTCAAAATCTGGACACCCAGCAGGTACAGAAACATTTAGGGCTGAATTGCTTATTTGAATATTTTATTACCAAGCTCCATCCTCTGATGCGTGCTGAAGTTGCTAGGTCGTGTTTCATCACTCCCAGCCTGTGTGGGGATGTCTTATTTTAATGTTCCCACACGGGATCCCTCGCTAACAAGGAATGTGGCTACCAGTTGGAGAAACCATTAAAGTCACATCATTTTTATGCTTGGATTCAAGCCATTTATTAATGAAACGAGGATACATATTTTGGGCTTTCTTTAGAGGATCTTACACGATCTTATATTCGCTGCTCCAGCCAAATTATCTTTCGCTGTAAAGAGCTGATGCTCCAGTTGCTCAAATTGGGTTTTACTTATATAAACAGGCAAAAAAAATTGGACTCACGCTGTAAAAAGCCTCTATTGTTAGGACCTTTATCTCTCAAGTTCAGTGATGCTTCGCTTTGTCCGTTTGCATTTATTGAACAATCAGTTGCCTCAACAGCCAGGAGTTTGCCTACATCTGTAGGCTGCTGGGATGTTTTGAATTTTCATGTTCTCCTGCCCACCCAAGCAATAACCTCAGACTATATTAATCCCTTTCACTTCTTTGCTCCTTGCAGTCTTTTAAACAAAGGTATATTGCCACCCAAAGTGGCAGTAAAATGCCATCGTGCCCACGCTTTGCCCAAAAATAAATGCTAAAACTGAGCAGGATGGAGGATTCATCCACCTCATTTTAATGTAACAGACAGACACTTGATGGTCTTGCTTGATGTAGGTCATATCTTTTAATTAACTTTTACTTTATTCTCATATGTACACATAACTCATTTAAAGTGGGCAGTGGTCTATGTATCGGAGATGCAAAGGTGGCAGGGAACTGGCAGCTGTGAGCAGAGAGGTGAAGGGTGGGGACGGTGGGATGCTTGGGTCTTAGGGTTTGGTCCTCCCCACCAGCGTGTAGGCTCCCTGAGGCTGGGTGGGACAAGCGAGGTAGAAGGCACCGGCTATGGCAAGAAAGCCGGGCTCTTCAGAGGAGTTTCCCTAGCAAAGCCGGGGTCTGGGAGCACTCTGCCAGCGCGGCGTGCACCCACTGCGCTCGCTGCAGTTACCCAGGGACCCGGTCCCAGCTGCAGGCGAGGCCTTTCTGTGCTCATTTATTATTCAGCACGTCTTGACTGCTTAATTGAGGAGATGTGTAGCAGTCTCTATTAGCGCGTGAGCTCTTGGGGGGGAGGGCGGAAATCAGTGCGGACAGCGATTCCATGTTTGCAGTTTCAGTTTATAAAGAAAAACTCCTTCAGCCATCTGCTGTCACCCCGCAGGTCCCCAGATATGGTTACCAACCACTGAATTTTGATGGTGCCCTGTCTGGATTTGCATTGCTGATGGTGCCTTGTTGCTGCAGGTAAAACCAGCCCCACTTGTCCCACCCTGCTGCAGGGGCCTGTGCCCGATGGGGCCGTGACACCAACACACCCATGTCTGTGGCACCTGAGGACATGGCTCCCAGAGAAGGGCGGTTAATGCAGGACTCATTAGTCCCTGTACACACCTCGTGGGAAATGCCTTAATTTTTCCCCGGCAGGCGAAGGGCCTCTTTCTGCCTGCGGCACCTGAGACGGGTGAGGGACCTTCTGTGCTCCAGCAGTGTCACCGCCTCAGCCGTGCTCTACTGCCCAGCTTCGCGTTTGGGCAGAGAGCCTCGCAGGTTGCTCTGACCTCACCCTGCCTCCCTTGGGGGATCAGTTCCTAGGAAGTAAAGATATTCGAGATACAATTTCCTCCTGTTGTTACGTTTAAAAGATCTCAACAGCGTGAAGTTTCTTATCGTATCAGCAGCGTGCCAACAAGCTGTGCCGAATGTGGCAGAAAAGAAGGAGCACTACTGGGTGGATGGCAGAGGTGGGCTTGTAACGGGGCAGCGCTTTTTACGTCTCAGCACCGCACACCTCGGAGGGAACCCGAGCTACCGCCTGGAGAGGCTCCTCTACCGTCCCAGCCCTGCCAGGAGACGTTTCCGCGGCAGGCCTGTCCTGCTGCAGTGTAAAACCCATCGGAAGCCAACTCATCCCGCGGCGGCCTCGCTGCTCTCCTGCCCAGCGCGGCTGCGGGCAGGAAAGGCGCGGCGGGGGCCGGGCTGTCCCGGNCTCATCCTCCCCGCGTCATCCGCATCCTCCCCGCCGCACCCGCAGACCCACGCTTGCACCCAGGCCGCTGCATCCCCAAAATAACAGGCTTCCCTTGCGGGAAATTCCTCGCTGAGCAGCCTCACCCCCGAGAGCCTCACCCCGCCCAGCCACCCAGTCCCGCTGTGCGTCCGCATGAGGAGCAGCTGAGGGAACTGGGGTTGTTTAGCGTGGAGAAAAGGAGGCTCAGGGGAGACCTTATCGCTCTCTACAGCTATCCGAAAGGAGGTTGTAGCCAGGTGGGTGCTGGTCTCTTCTCCCAAGTAACAAGTGATAGGACGAGAGGAAATGGCCTCAAGTTGTGCCAGGGGAGGTTTAGATTGGATATTAGGAAAAAGTTCTTTACTGAAAGAGTGGTCAAGCATTGGAACAGGCTGCCCGGAGAGGTGGTGGAGTCACCATCCCTGGAGGTGTTCAAAAAACATGTAGACGTGGCACTTTGGGACATGGTTTAGTAGGCATGGTGATGTTGGGTTGACGGTTGGACTAGATGATCTTAGAAGTCTTCTCCAGCCTTAATAATTCTGTGATTCTGTGTGACACCGGGAAACTCCCGGTCATCTCGTAGGATTTTGTTTTCCACGCAAACAAAGTTTGGATTTCAATCCCCACAGAGTGGGAGCAACTCAGAGAGGCACAACCAATGTGTCCTGTAAAACAGCTGGCGCAGCTGTGGATTAGGATTCTCTGCATTGCAGAGACTAAACTAAACTAGCTCACAGTGTTTAGTATCAAAATACAAAGCTTAAAAACACTTCACTCGTTTGGGGTTCATCTTTCCCCCCACCCCAGGTATGTGAAATGCTACTGGAAACACCACGGTTTTGGCCATATAGGTTTATGGACAGCAATTCTGTGCTTACATAAGGAATCAATGTGTAGGTGGAAAAGGCCATTTTTCTCTCCAGTTTCAAAACGTATGTATTACATTTCACTGTCTCACATAAGATTTTATCAGGCATGTTGTTTTCACTGCACATCCTGACTTAATGCAATGTGGCCTACAAAAATTAGTCATAACACAGTACATCAGCCAGGAAGAGACAAACATTTCCATAAACTGCATGTTCCATCAGCACGTCGGTGCAACCTATGGGCAGATGGTTTTGTCCAAATTCAGCGGAATCACATGTTTTCCAGATGGCTCCACATTCACAAATAATATATTCCCATACAATTCTGACCCAGACATGGGTCAAACTCAGTCCTGAAGCGAAGGTATATTAGTAACAAATGTGCCACTCTTTCTCCCTGCTCCACTTCTGGGTGAGCACACTATGAACTGTTGGAGAGAAACCTCCTTAATTTTGAAAATAGGCTCTAGAATAATTGAAGGGTTTATTTTGATTTGTTGGTTACTGTCTGCTCTGATTGAGCACAGCCCCGACCATGCTGGGCGAGCAGGGAGGACCATATGCCACAGGGCCTATGCTCACCCCAGGCTGCCACAGCCCTGGGTGGCCCCGCAAGCTCCACGGACAGGGCAAGTGCTTGGTGGGACCTTGGCCAACATCCTGCTCCTGCAAAGCCCGGCCGGACACTGGCTCTTCTTCGCACCAGGGCAGCGCTTTCCATGCATGGTGCTCGTCTCTTGGCAGGTATCTTTGGGGCACTCACGCGCTCTCCGGCCTTGCCCCCCATTTTACAGAGGCAAAAAACCGAGCCAGTGAGCTGCTCTGGTCATCACTCAGCACTGCATACCCCATTTCCCCAGGAAGCTGGGCTGGTGCCGCGGCAGGGCCAGCAGGACCTCTGGGCAATGCTGGGAGGGGACCTGGGGGCTGGCAGCTGTGGCCCCCCGTGCCTGCACCCCCCACACTGTGTCCTGTGGGTCAGCTCTGCTCCTCGCCATGGCAATGATTGTCAGTTGATCCTTCACTACTTCAGCGGTGCCGATCAGCTTTTGAACTGCTGTAAATGAGGCCAATCAGCATTACTTTCGTTTCATTACTTCAAGAGCTTACTCATAAATTTCCTCTTATCCTGCTTCCCCTTTGGTCTGGAATTAGCCACAGCGCCTGCTACAAGCTGCTGTACCCAGTTCTCCTCCACTGGAGCTGTTTGATCTTTCCTAGGTTTAGTAATCAACTGGCAAACACACGTTATCTTGTTTGACTTAAAGCAATACACCTTCTTGCCTGTTTTTCTCCGCATTGCATGCACGGTGAAGCAGGGGACTAGGGGCGGCACTTAACTGACCTCAGCATAACATGGGAGAGAATGAATTGGCAACGAGTCCGTAAAATAATTAACAACATATTTCATTTAGCTGTGTGAATTTTATTACTTGGATGTTAAAAACGTGGAGGATGGATTTCATTGCAGATGAAAGGGTGGTTCCCCCCGTTACTACCAAGAAGCCCATGGCTCAGTGCACAGCGGGGATGGGTTTGACAGCGACGCTCTTCTGGGGTGAAAACCAGCATGTTCCTGAAAAGGTACAACAGGAATGTAAAATATTTCCTTTTTCAGACTATTTCATTGGCGTTGGGGTAAGTTTAAATGAGTGGAGGCCTGGCTCCAGCCACACTCCTGCCCAAAGTGCCCCCGACTTGGATGGCTGGTCCAGGGAGCTGTGGCGGCTCTTCCAGCCAGCAGCAGTTAATTAAAACCATTGTGGGTGTAAAATAGTTGTAACAAATGCAAAGCCCTTCAAATGTGTTTCCCTGTCAGGGGAGAGAAGAAAAGGGTCATTTTCAGAGGTGCTTTGCCTTGACTTTCCCGATACGTAAAGTAACCCAACCTGCTTCCAGCAGAAAGTGAACAGCAACTGTCTGTCTTTTTAACGATGAATTTTTCATAAAATGCAAGTTAAAAAATCATTTGCTTTCTTGATGTTAGAATCCCTTTTAAAGGATTGATGAATAAAGTGAACATTGAAATTGCTGAGACACGTAAAAGGCATCAGCACAGATTATTTGTGCGAGCGCCAGTGCTTGGCTTGAGCCTCCCCAGCTGCCGTGGGCAAGGCTGGTGCTTGGAGGCACTCGGTCCCTTCCACCCTCCATCGACCTGCCCTTTTGTGACGGGCCATTTCCTAGCTAAACACAAATGGCTCCACCTGTCATAAATTACAGATGTTTCTGGGGATGCTTAAATTCATGGCACCTGGAGGGAGCCACAGCTGTCCATGAAAGAGTCCTGTGCTCTTGTGAGTGCTTTTGAGGCTTGAGCTCTTGCCCTACAACTCCTTGTTTTACAATCCCTGCCTTGGAGTAGGCCCAAGGCAAACAATTATTGCTTCATGCTGTGCTGGCAGCTGGAGGGGTAGGGTGTGATCTCATCTTCCCTCTGCGTGGATCTAGAGTCCTGTGGGGGTCCTCTGGGGCAGGAAAGCAGCAAGTGGGAGCCTGGTGCTCCCTGTGTGTGAGGGCTGGCTCCGGTGGTATGTCACTGTGGCTGGGAAGTTTCCCACCCTTCTGCTGTTATAGTGTGACAGTCTTTCCCAAAATTCCCCTTTTTGCAGAGTGACATTATGCTCATGCAAAGTGAGAGCTGGTGCTGGAGCGCAGGCTGAAGGCTCTGCCCAGCTGAGGCTTGCTCTGGCTGTGCTGCAAACCGTGTGCTCGAGGCAAGCGGCAGCATCCTGGTGACTCCTGTTTATCATGTGTAAAATGGGGATAATAATAACAACCTACGTCACAGGGGTGTTGCAAGACTTAATTCATTAGTATTTGCAAAGAGCTTTCAGATAATTGGATTAGAGGTGCTCTATTAACACAAACTGTTATTGTTATTATTTATTTATTATGTACTTGTACAGTTCATCTGCACAGGATGTTTTTGCTGAGTCTAGCTTGCAGATGTAAACAGAGGAGATTGCATTGAGTTAAAAGGAGCAAAAGAAGCAAGTTCTCATTCCAGCTCTCGCTTGTGACCTCCCCAAGGCTAACACATGCCCAGAGGCTGAGCAACAGTTGCAGGGAAGTTTTGCGTGGTGCCTCCTGCTGAAACTGGGAGGTTCTCTACGTTTCTGGAAAATACCCAGAAAATGGGTGGGAAAAGGTCCCACAGTTTGGGAGGCTGTTGTACAATATGGCCCAGGTTTAGCTTTCCTTCCCAAGTGCCTCTCAGCCCCTACTGTCAGGCATGGGATGATGTGGAAGAGACTGATGCGGGATCGCAAGACCTATATGCCCATCCCCGGGTAAGGTTTGCAGCCTAGCAGCAGGGCATGGAAAGCATGGCACTGTTATGTATGTGGCTTATTGAGGTTGGGTACTCTGGATTTATTTTTTAAATTAGAATTTTTAGGACTCATCTAGAATTGAAAGACCTGAGAATAGCAGAAACGGTCAGCAGAGCAGCACTGTGGGGATCGGGTGCTATGCGAATGGCTCCTGCCACCCGGGGTCATGACATGACGTGCACCACATCTGCACTTGTTTCCACAAAATGAAGTTATTGGTGAATATGTAAAATAAAGCTGCAAATGCTTTTCCATCTGACTCAAGCTTCTCTAGGTAATTCACCCCTGAGGTGAATACTTGGGTCAGAGTTAAATACAGCTGCTTTGGGATTTTGTGGGTATGAAAACAGACTAATTTGGTGCATAAGTCATTTTTAGTGCGCTAATTTCCTGTTTTACATGCAGAAATGGTCCATAAATGGCACAAAAGTCTTCAGGAAACTAAGCCTAAAGCATCTTGTTCAGATAGACTGAATGCTGGAGTCTTCCTTGAGAGCATATTATATGAAAACTCTTGGTGCTTCACTTCTTACTAGAGACCAGCAAATCTTTATCAGTTCATAGCTCTGCATAGGTTATTAGTTGTCTCAGGCTTGCATAGCTCTGTTTTTCTTCATTAATATTAGGCTTTTATCCTTTCAATTTTTTTTAAGAGCTCCAAGTCCACAGCTGAAGATCTGAAGTCTTTCTTCATTAAAAAGAACAACAACAAATACAGTGTGCAAATGAGATATTTAGGGAAACAGAGCAGGAGCTGCTGTGTCTGGAGCCAGCGGCTCTGGGGTGGCTCTCCTGCAGTGTCCCCAGGCGCTGCTCCTGCTGCAGCATCTCCCCCTCGGCCCTGGGGATGGGCACCCCTGGGCAGGCGCTTGGCTCTGCAGAAAGGTGAGGCGCTGCCCCGCAGTGCACCCGTGCCCCAGCTGCTCTCCTCTGCCACCAAAAATACGCTTTGAACCCACACCAATGGTTCTTTTATCTGAGTTGCTGTTGCATTTGCAGTAATGATTGGTAGCATTTGTCCTCGTGTCGTTTTGTCCCATGCACAAGAGCAAAGCTTGTGTTAATGACCTAACTAGAGCTTGCTGGGTGCCTTCTGCCTGGACAGGAGTGAATGTGCCAGACCTTAAGCTCCTCTCTTGTCTCCTCCAGGCCCTGGATGGAAACGCAGCAGTCTAGGTTCAAATCTACAGAGTCACCTTGTCTTGAGGGCTCCGTCTAAGTTTCCATACCTACGGCTCGGGGTTCCCATTAACTGTGGGAACCTGTTGCCTTGAACCAAGACCCAGGAGGGAGGGACTGTCCTGGGGGAAAGGTGCTGAAGTCTGGAAAACTTGTGAAAATTCTGAAGAGCAGCCAAGTCTAAGAAAAACTTTCGGATAAAGTTCACTTCTATTTGCTGGTGAGTTTTCAGCGCAGGTGAGCCCTTGGCAGAGGCCCGGGTTAGGATTTCACATGATGAGAGAAGCAGCCTCCTTGGAGGAAGGCGCTGGCTCTCCCTTTGGGTTGCAACCCCTTCCTCTCACCTCCCATTTCTTGGCCGTGCGTTGCTCCGTGCTTTCCCTAGCCCATTGCTTAAGCTTTCAGCCATGTTTTACAACAGTCTGCGGTATTGATCGTGACATGAAGCAGTTGCTGCGTAGATGGGATCCCGAGGGTAGCACCAGCAAGATGCAGGTGTGGAGAGTTCAGGGGCTGGCTCGTGTGCCACGTGGGCAGAGCAGCAGTGGGTCCGCAGCAGGCTTGGCGTGCCCAATTTATGGCCATTTACATGTGAAATTGCTCTGATCTAATTTGCATATGCAGTCATAGTAATCGTGGGCCAATTAAACTTGTAGTTCACAAAATCTGGGCCTGAAACCTTTACAATTCTTACGAACGTACTAATCTGAGTGTGTATGTCACTTCATCAAATTCATGAAACCATAAATTGTTCCTGTCTGGCATCACCAGCTGCACGCAGGAGTCGCTGGGGCTGGGCTGAAGGAGCCATCGGCCCCATGCAGCGACTGGGGAAGATATTTTTAATGAGCTCTTCCCTATTCAAGGATTGAATCAGAGCTGTTAGGATGTCAGTGTAAGATTCATTGCGATATCTATGGGAGATTTATCTTTACTCTTCCATTTTTTTAAAAATGTTGTTGTCCTGGAGGAGTTGTTACAATGTCAATAAATGTGTCGTCTACATTTGTTAGTGCAAATGCAGTTATAAAATGTCAGAGATTTGTCTCAAGTTTTTTATTTCTACCTTACCATTGAGGAACAGAAGTGGCTTCAAAATGGGTGGCGTGACGGGCTTGTGGGTGGTGGGGAGCAAGCCTTTGGCCACCCCAGCCCTGGAGACCCCATTTCCCTGCTGAGGCTTGGGCAATGGGGTGTTGTGGGTCCCCAACGCCAGGATGGGGATGGCGAGGGAGTGTGGAGGTGGTTTCTGCAGGCAAGTGGAGCCGGGTGCTGCATTGGTGCCCTTCCTGGCATGGCACCATCCCACCAGCTGCTCCCAGGAGCCACCTCCTCCCCAGCTGGAAGCATCTGTAAGCACCCAGAGAGCGTTTGACCCTTGTGAGAGCAGATTTAGAAAATTTGTCTGTGTCTACCCAGCTTTAATTGTCCTCTTCTCGACCCAGCGAGGCATGTGCTCAATACCTTATCCAGCCTTCTCAGGACACTTACTGCATCTCCACCTACCCCTTTACGCAGTTGAGCTTCTCAGGCTCATCCTGCTAAGTTTGCAGTGCATCTCTGAATAGTTGGTGCTGGTTATCGTAGCCAGATGCTGTTGACGACTTGAGGTTTGGCTTTTGTTCAGCAAGAAGAGCTCTAGCTATTGAAGCACTGAGTCTGGGGCTGGCTATTGTGGAGCCAGATGGTTTCGTTCCAAATGTTTAAAATCTATAAATCTTTAATCTATAAATTCTGTTGTCACTATGAAAAAGATAGGTTAAATTTTGCAATCCTCACAGATAGTTACCCTCTGAGTAGATATCATCAAAGATTAAAAAGTCGTTATTTCTTGGCTTTTTATATATTTTTCCTTCTTTGTCATTTTTATATAAGTTCCTACAGGGGAAAAAAAATTATTCTAAGCTCTGAGTTGAAGAACATCAGAAATCAGCTTCTCTGAACTGGATTTGAAAGAATTTCTTCCAATGCATTGCTCCTCTTTGGTCTAGCTGCAATGTTGAAGGCCTTGGTGTATTTGTGAGATTTTTATTATTTATATTCCAGCCAACTGCAGATTTTATTCTCTCAATGATATTTTACACATTTTGCAGAAAAGTGGTAACTTACACATCATTTTTACCCTTGTATTTCTGTTTTTAGGCCTGTAAGCAGCAATATTTTTCTTCCCCCTTAAATTTTAGTAGGGCTCTGGCGTGGGAGCTTTTTGCCTGTGGCTGGCTAACTGAGGTTTAAAGGCACTGTGCTATGTCTGTCTGTCACCTACACCATTTTTGCAGAACAACACGGCTTAAAAGCCTTGCAGAAGTCATGTTTCTGTTCAGACTTGCTACGCCGAGAGGCAAGAGGCATGGCAGCTCGTGGGGGATGGCACGATGGTCTGCCACCCCTGCTGAAGGGCTCAGCTGCAAACTGCCGACGTTGGGACGTGCGATGTGGATAAGGAGCTTGTGGTTTTCCCTGCCAACACCACACTGCCCTGTCTGGTTTTACCTGGTCCATGCCAGTAAGCGTGTGGTGCCTTGGACCAGCGGGATGGTCCCTTCTGCAGGGACAGTCCTGCTGTGTAGCAGGTTATACCATAAGCTGCGGGAATGAATCTCTGGCTGAAGAACACAACTGAGAGCCAGAAAGCCTGATGCTTTTAAAGCAATCTCAATGTCTTGCAACAAATTTTATGCCTGGTCAGTTATGGACTTGGGAGATAAGAAACATAACTGAGGGTAGATTTAGATTATATATAAAGAAGAAATTCTTCACTGTGAGGGTGGTGAGGCACTGGAACAGGTTGCCTGGAGAAGTTGTGGATGCTCCATCCCTGGAAGTGTCCAAGGCCAGGTTGGATGGGACTTTGAGCAACCTGCTGTAGTGGAAGGTGTCCCTGCCCATGGCAGGGGGTTGGAACTAGATGATCTTTAAGGCCCCTTCCGACCGAAACCATTCTATGATTCTATGATACCTCCTTGAAAAGAGAAATACTGGCTTGAAGGTTGCTGGGGGAGCCTGGAGTAGGTAGACTTGCAGATCTGACCAAGAGGCTTAGTCAAGGGAAGAAAGATTTCTTAGCCTGCACAAGTCTAAATCTTCTCCCAATGTCAAACCACATTTTTGTGCACACCTGAACTAGCTACTGCTCAGTGACTGCTGCAGGTAGCACAGGGCTGATCAGCACCTCAGGGACCTAACGCCGGGCTCCAAAACGTGGGAATGAAACAATTACAGGCTACCCTAAAAGTCTGAGCCTGAGAACCTAGCTGCAGTCATAAAACAAGTCTGGGCTCTCTTCTTCTACCGCCAAATGATTGCTTTGCTTCTAATTGTACGAAGTTACATTTTTGGCGACCTAGCAGTGCGTAGTGTTTTGAATACACACGTGCTGTACTGTAGCCAGGGATGTGCCTGTTTTTCCTGAGCGTGCTGCTGGGGCAGGGCCAGGCCCTGTTCCCGTGCCCGTGCTGCCTGCCCAGGTCGTACCACGTATGGAGAGGAACACTTGCCCGCTTTAACAAACCCCGCAAGGTGCAACTGCTTGCAGTGAGTGCTTGATGCTAGCATTTTGCTCCAGCATAACTTTAAAATTGTCAGGGGCAAAGCTTTCAATGTATTTTCCTGAGTTTATGCAAATTTATTAAAATTAATGCAAATTGCAATCTATTGATTTTTTTAAATGATATTGGCAGGCATGAGTGAGGCAGAAAGACACCGCACTGATTTTTCACTATCTTGCATCTTTTCAAGCACTTTACTCTTGTGCACCGTGAACAGAAGTGTCTGAAACTGTTTTATGCTCACTTCAGAGAGGCCAGAAAGCTGAACACACAGTGGAGAGGAATTGAGCCCAAATTCGTTAACCATGTTGAAAATAAAGAGGATTACTGTCACCAGATCCATGTATCGGTGAACAGAAAACACATGTGGAGAGGAGCAGTTTGCGCTCAGTGTGTGAGAACCTGAGCAGCAGTAACTTGTGTACGCTGGCAGCAGCGGCCTTGGGAAAATCCCAGGAGGGGAGCAGGCATCACGCAGGTGGGGAGGCTCCAGCAGAGGTGCACAGAAAGCCAGCCCCTAGGGCAGCAGTCACGGTGGGCGGACGTGGGGCGGACCTGTGTGTTGGGAACACCAGCAGCTCCTTGCAAGGCTGGGAGCGGTGTCGAGGCAAGCTGCTATTGAGGAGGCAATGGGTAAGGGCAGCCTGCCTGCCTCCTGGCCAGGGCACAAACCTGCGGCTGAGTCATCCCCAAAACTGGGGATGAGCATCTGAACCAGACTAAAAGCAGCAGGCAAGCCCTGGGATGCAGGGGCTGCGCACACCAAAGCTCTGCTCCTCCTTGGCTTGTGCAGGGGGAGGAGATGTGGCCCCGGCCCCCAGCTGCAGCTTGTAGCAAATGACTTGGTAGTTTATTTTTTAATTCCTTTTTAGTTTATAACAACTGGGCTGAACCTTGGATTCTGGATCTCCTCTCCACATTGTTTTTTGAAGTCTTTGCTATAGAATAATAGTGTCTATCAATTCCACATGGTCTTTATTTACATGAGTTTGTTCAAAGATACACAAAAAAGGTGACTCTTGATATTGTATATAGGATTGGCAGGCTGGGCAGGCGCGCGCTGGCAGGGCAGCGATTGCTGCCGTGGCTCCACTGCACGCTGAAGGGCATCAGCACTGTGCGTTGCTGGTGGGTCAGTACACAGGGACATGCTTAAAGGTTTTTATAATTTAGCTGTAGTTTCTTCCTGTTTGTTTAAAAAATGGTCCTGTGTTTTCTTTATACGGTGGAAGGAGTTTCCTTTGCAGTTGGTTTGAAGCTGAGGGCTGGAAGGCTTGGGGAGGTACAGAGCAACCCAGCCTCTTGAAAGCCACCGTGAGAAGCCAGGCACGTGTGGGAGGTCGCTGGCAGAGGCCGTACAGCAAAACCAACACAGCCGGAGCGGCTTCAGGGCTGACGCTGCGCCCAGAGGCTGAGCTCGGCATCGGAGAGAAGCGTCTCTTTTTGTGACTTTCCCGTTGTTACGTGGCACCTCTCACCTTGACACCCGTTCAAGCCCAGCTTCTGCTAGGCATGGCTGGGGACCAGCGGCCAGATGATAGGTGCTTGGCGACCTATGCAAGTGTTGCAATTTAATACATTCCTCAATGGATAAATATCCACATGACAACTTGAATTTGTTTTTTCTTTTTTTTTCTTTTTGGAAGTCCTCATAGCAAGGCTTCAGGGGGAATGGGCACAGAAGTCTAACCTCTTTCATCTGGGAAATTGCCTTTCAACATCAGGAGCACTATGGGAAAGGGAGGCTTGTCCTGCTTCCAGGCTGCACAGGCTCCTGTCCAGGAGTTTTCATCATCATTAAACTTCTGTGGCGAGCTGAATTCAGACATTGGAGGGGGGAAAAGCATGGGAGGCATGTTTGGTGTCCTCAGTGTTACAGAGAACTGCTGGACATGGTGAAAATAACGTGATGAAGAAGAACTGATGACCTCTATCAGAAATGTTAATGGAACATTTCTGTTAGAAGGGAATTACATGGTCATGTTTGTATGGCTTTTCATAGGAAAATATTTCATATTAATTGGCTACAGTACAAATCTTAGGATAGAAAATGCCACCTCACGTCTGGTTCTATGTAGAAACCAACGAGGTAGAGCAAATTTGTTGCTAACCTGCAGCCTATATAGTATTTTGTTTATTGGAGAGTCTAGTTAAATCCTAAACCTGCTGTTATACACCCATTTATGGAGCAAACACTCAATGCTCTTCTACTGGTTTAATATACTATTTGCTTAATGGGCCATTGACATAATCATTTGATATAGATCCCAGTCATACCATGTTGCCAAGCCACGATATATTAATATAGCCACATATTAATGGCGGAGGGCAAGCATGTTATATTATTATCCATGACCAATTAGTTTCTGGCTATCTTGGGGACGCAGTTATCTAGGTGTTAGTCTTTACGGGCCTGATTTTTAGAAGTCTGAGTACTCCTAGCTTCCACCGAAGTGAATTGTGTTCCTTGATGGATCCATTATTCAGGGTTACTCGTAGCCCTCTGTCTAATAGAATCTGTGAGCATGTCACTGGAATTGTATATTTCCACTTGCAGTTGGAGATTTTTATGTTTAATTACTGTTAACTGTTTTCTTCCATTTTTATCCAATGGATAATCAAATAAGGCTTTTCTTTCCCTTTTGAGCTTTCTACTTGATCAATCAGAAGATGGCCTATAAAGTCAGAAGGGACTGCTTATGTCAGGAAAGCATGACGCTTTGCAGAGTTTCATTAATATAGATACATTTAGTTGCTCACAAACAGGGTTATTGTGCTACAGTTACGATATCTAGTGTAGAACTGTGCAGCAGCAAATATGATCTCTTCTCTTCTGTCTCTCACCCCCCTCATGCTCAGATTATTAATAACAATAAGAAAATATGAGGGACCAGCATGCAGATTCTGCTCTTTGTGGGATGCCTGCAGAATTAAGTGATCATTATAAATAGGAGGCAAAATTGGCATTTTATCTGTCTCATACACTGTAATTAAGTAGCTGATTTCTTCCTGATGTGGCAGCAATAGCGGCTATAGAGAGAAGGAGAAAGGGTAATAGTCTTCTCGATCAGTTCTGGGAGGCTGCCTTACGCAGAAAAATAAAGATATAAAGTATGGAAAGTGTAGGTGACAAGGGAACAGAAGAGTCAGTTATAAGGACTAAAATAAGAGGTTTGATTTGCAGAGATCAAAAAGGATGGGATGTTGAAATGTTTGGGTGGAAGAAAAAAGGGTGGGACGTTCTGGATACTCAGAGCACTGGAGGCAGCGTGTGTGAGCCACAGGGAGGACGGTGCTGGAGGGGAGGGGAAAGGAACTCGGATGCATGAGGAGCTCAGCCGGCTGTTTTGGAGCAGATATTTTCAACCTTCTGGACTGGTTTTAACATTAAAATTCAAATGCAAAAATAAAGGAACAGACTTCTTGAAGAAAAGCAGGCAAATCTTCTTGGTAGTTGCCGAACAGTTACCAGAGAAACCACCATCCTGCCTGTCTCACCTGCCCTGATGGTGGTGCTTACAGGGAGCACGCAGGCTGCCCTGCGTAGCAGTCCCACACTTAGCCCGAGTGATGAGGCACCTCCTGTGGCTGTTTTCTGCAGTGCGAAGGCTGTCCTATGTTCCCTGCTAAAGTCCTGGCTGTCTTCCCTAGGGTATAATGGGGACTCGTAAGAGCATCTTTAAAAGAGGCTCTGCTAAGCATCTTAAATTGTGTATTTGAATAATGTCATGTGTAGATGTACATGTTTCACGCTTTCTAATTCAGAGAGTGCTATTCACACTGTGCACTGGATAATGTAAAATCCTGTAGAAAGTGTAATATGGGAGAATATAATTAAAACTATATGATGTGGCTGCACCAAGTAACCGAATTGAGGTCTCGAAGGAAACCTCAACTTTGCCAGTTTTTAACATCCCATGCTTGATTTTTGTAGCACTATCATTTAATGTTGGTGTTTGTAAATAACTTTCTGAGCTTTTTAGGTGGAGGAAATCCCCCCCCCTTCCTTTCCAAGTTGTTCTACGTAGATAATGTCGGAGGAAAACGTATCAAGCAGGATCTGACAGCCTGAGAGAGGCGAGGCTGCTGCAGCTCCATGCTCCCAGGTCCAACCAGCAGCAAGGCTGAAGATGTATTCCCAGTAGACACTTGCATACACCACATAAATATACACACACACACACACACACATACATACACACAGCTGGCAACGCACATCAGACACGTATAGAGCACTCGCACAAATGCAGGCACCACCAACAGCTTCATCCTGCTCCCCTCTCTGGCTAAGCAGGATGGAGGTCTGCTAGTGAGAAAGAGTGTGCATGTGTGTATGTATACATACACACACACACACACACACACGGTGCGACCCTACACCAGCTGCACTCAGCCACCCAATCTGCCCAGTACCTCCCTTTGCAGGAGCCCGTAGTTTGGGTTCCCAGCTGCCATCCTGCCCCTGTGCTCCTCTGGGCTTGTGGCGGGCTGATGGCCACAGGGAGTTGCCATTGCAAAGAGGGAGGCTCGGCACCCTTGCTGACTAAGAGGAGATGTTGAGGACTGTCAGCTGCTGCTGCGCTCAGCTCCCGGGGTTGGCCAGGGCTGCCAGTTAAGGCCAGCCCTCTGAGGCTCTTCCTTTTGCTCCCTGGAGTGGGTGGCATCTCCTCTGTTCTCCCCAAACCCTTCAGTGGGGTCCTACCTGGCCGCTTCACTCGCAGAGTCCTCCCAGACCTGCTGTGGGATGGAGCAAAGACGGTCCAAGGCCTTCTCCAAGAAGTCCCTGCAGAGGCTGGGGGAGGAATAAGGATGTGCACGGATTATCCTGCTCAAACTTAGACAACTGGCAGCCATATGTGTAAGCAAATGAAGTTTTACTACTTCTCTCTAAAAGAGATCGTTTTAAAAGCTTTATTTTCTTGCCAGTTGGCTAAGAAGTGAGCAAGGAACAATAGATTCAAGCTGAAATAATTTGCATTTATGATGAAGACAAGGAATATCTACCTTGCATTTTCCTAAAAAAGAAAAATTAAACCCCATTTTTAATTAACTGATAAACTATTAATCAAATTTTTGCAATGTTAGGTGACACATTATTCATTTAGATAGAATGACTGTGAACTTAAACTAATCAAATCTGATTTGCCCACATATGCTTGATTGAAATACATTTTAACTAGCATATACAAAGAGAAAATCTTGGATTTCTTACCTAATCTTCAGAGTATACTGCTGAGTTAATAAGGGCAGTTTTTTTTAAATGAGACCACCGTTTCTTAATCTGCATATCAAAATCAAGAGCAACTTAATTGCAAAACACATATTCCTGAAATCTAATCATTATACTGCTTTAGGGTATTTTATTGAAGCATGTTAAATTATGGACAGAATATTAATGATGAAGCTAATCAAACCCAATTAGTCACTTCTAACAATAGTCACATAAATATACAAGTCAGGTACTAAAGTACTGTAGGTATGGTTTTAAGTTTTTTTTAATATAAAATTTATGTGGTATATATGAATTATATACTTGTTATTTTTAATCTAAATATCTAGGACAAGTCATTTCAAAGAAAACATGATATGCCAGAAGACAATGGGACTTGTCCCTTAGCATTAGAACTGACACTCCTGATTTTTGAATATATAAATGCCGCTCTGATGCGAGGTTGATGGGCACATGGTTAATAGGACAGAAGGGTGGATCTGCCCAGGCTCCCAAACGTGGGAAGACGGATGTGCCCGCGCGGTTTTCTCTCCCGTGTGCGTTGACCGCACAAACTAGTCGTCTGCGTGAGCAGTCTGGTCTCATACTGCAAGGTACAAGATTTGCATATGCTGCTATAATAATTGTAGTATATAATAATTACAGATGTATTGTGTCTGCATTAAAAATCAGCATCCTCCTTTAAGCTCAGATACAGCATCTTGTAAGCGTAATGCTAATCTTCATGCTGATTCCATTTGAGTGTACTTTGATATTGATATTTTGGGTGGCTTTCAGTTTGCTTCAGCTTCCTACTTGATAATTACGGGAGGGCAGCCGTCATCTTACTTTAGGTCTTATCTACTGTATCAGAAAAACCCACACAATGCAGGGGTCACAGATGACCTTCTACTGATGTGCCTTTTGAAAGATGATGTGTTTTGAAAATCCTTTTAAATTGCAACTCTTACAGTTTCCATAATTATTCAGGTCACATGAAAGAATGACTTAGCGTATTTATAACCCCTTTTTGCACTTTCAGATTTAAGGACATGTATTTTCTAATTTGTAATCATCTAATTTTAAAAAGGGGTATCCATAAATAATAGGTATGGTTTTAGTGCCAGACAGGGAAGCCCTGACAGGATTTGCGATGCCGTTGGTGCCAGCGGTTGTGCCGTGTGTCAGGGAACCGAGCAGCATTTTCCTCCTACCAGCCGTGATTGCCGGCGGCTCAGCCACGTCCCTGCTGCACATCCCTGCGCGGGGCTGTCGCAGGCCAGGTGTGAGGGCTGGCGAGGGCACTGGGTGCTGAGCAAAAAAGACTGGGAAGCCTCCCCCTGCTAGATTTCAGGGAAATGGGTCTCGGGTGATGAGCAGGGAGAGCTGTTGTCACAGCTGGCAAAGTGCGAAGGGGGGAGAATGGCTTTTGTATGGAGCTGTCAGGTACAGCGTGAGGGGCTGGAGCTCAAACGGGCACCAGGGAGGGCAGGGGTGGATTTGGATAACCATCACACGGCTCTGCGGTGGTGAGCACATCACTGTGCAAGGGGCCGTCTGAAAGCGGGTCCATGGGGCTACGCCTGCCCCGGCAGCGGCTGGCTCCCAGGAGGGGTGGCCGAGGCATGGCTCTCGGGGGATGCTGCACGTGCTGCTGAGGGTGCAGCTTGCTTTTCCACACTGATTCCTTCTCTAATAATAAGATCATATGCAGGTGCTTGTGCTAGTCACCAACCAAACCACGCTGACTCTTGTGTTCAGAAAATAGCTCCATATCAGAGATCCAGGCAGTCCCTCCAGAAGATGCTGGCGGGGGGGGGGGGGGGGAGCGGAGCAGCCCCTGTCCACTGATGACCGTGTTGGCAACAATCACAGCAAGCCCTTGCAAACAGTCTGTAATGACACTGGGATCTGCAAAGGGCTGTCTCAAATCTGTGTAAGATTAGTTGAAATCCACTTCTATGAAAAGAAAATACTTCAGTGAAACAAAAGCTGCTCTTAGAAGTAACACTAGAGCTTTCGATTTAGACAAGATTTAAATTTCTACCTACTGTGCAATTCCAAATTGCTTTGCCATAAATACTGCTCATGTCCACAAAAACAGGCTGAGAGACCAAGGGCTATCTGAACTGATACATGCTTACATACTTTTTAATATGAGTATATAGCTTTTTCCAAAGGGAATCAAAAGCTTCTGGCAAGTTTGAAAAGGGAGATGATGACAGATACTGCATTGTAAGTGGTCAAATTAAGATGACTTCTACTCCTTCATAAACTCTTCTGGAAACCTGCCTACGCTCTAAAGGCCACAGGCTATTTTATTCTGTATTTCATTATAAAAAGAAGATTGAGAAGTGACTCAATTACAATGTATAAGCACCTTCATGGGAAGAAAATACAGCGTGCTAGAGAGCTCTCTCACCTAGCAGGGAAATGTGTCAGAAGAACCAATGTCTCAAAACTGAAGTTCAAATCGGAAATGAAGCAGTGGTTTCAAAGTACCCGCTGGAACTCTCTGCTGGGATTTGCAATGGGTTTTACCTGTCTTGGTGTCTTTAGGCCATCACAAGATGTCTCTGAACGATGTTCTTTAGTTATGTAGAAGCTATTACTCAAAGTATAGTATTAAGCTTAATGCAAGTGTATTTTGGTGGTGTAGTAGCTTTTGCTGTGTAAGTTGGGATAGATGATCTGATAGTCCTTTCTTGCCTTAACATCTCCAGATTTATCTGTTGTACTTCCTTGCCCATGGCAGTTGAACTTCAACAAATATTTGGTGCTGTCTTGTGAATGCAAGAGGAAACACTGGTTCCTTGATTTTCCTAGCGTTTCGGAGGCAGAACAAAGCATTATCCCCACCAAAAGAACACTTGCAATTAAAGAATTTAGTACTTATTTCCTCTCATTCCCAAATAATATCTGGTTGCTCCTACTATTGCTACATTAAGAGTTAATTTTCTCAGAAGTCTGACTTTGTGCAGTACTACAAATGTACTCTGCAGCTGTGTGTGCTCAGTGGTGGCTGCCTTCAGCCTTGCCTTTGCAAAAGGGACAGTGACTGCCTGTGCAATCCCTTGGACAAGGGCACGTCTGTCTTGCGCAGACAGCCGAACGTCTGTAGGTACTGAAGATCTGCCTGGGTGGGCGGGAGCAAATCGGAGCAGAGTGTACAGCAATTTGGGGGAAGATCCACTTCAACCATAGCTTACTGTAGTGTTTTATAAGAATAACATGGGACACTGCTAACTAGTTAAAGTTTATTAGCTGGGTGGTTATTACATCATGCCTATACTGAAAATAAAAAGATCCTCTGCTGCAGCTAAACTACTTCAGCATGGCTGGAGTACAGCTCTACGCCTGCTGTGTGACTTTGGACCCAGCAAGCTGCATATAGTGGTATTTGAATTCATCAGTGTTTCAAAAGAACATTAAAATTTAACAAGTACATTTAACTAAAAAAATCTATATCTAAATAGCATGGAGGTAGTAATAAAAAGGAGGTAATTCAGGCTAAGATATTGCATTAACTTCCCTGTGAATGGACCTCTCAGACAGTGCGGAGCCGGGCTGAAGTCACTGTACTAATGCCAGTTTCTTTACTCGGAGACTGTGGAGCCTGTGCCTTGGTTTAGAGGGGCGTCATAGACTCCTCTTTGGCTTTAACATGATTTTTTTGGGGGGGGACAAATAAGGTTAAGAAAACCCCAAACACCCACAAACCCAATACCCCACTTTTTAGGGTACTGAATTCTTTGCTAGTACTACAAAGGTATTTTGCTACTAGAATAATCTTTCTGGAAAGCTTGTTTCCTCCCCAACAGGTCCACTGAACCTGGGCAAGAGTGTGACAAACCCATGTATTACTCCAACTTTACCAGTGACTTTATTAAGGTTAGTTTCTATCTCTGTAATAAGTGAATTTTGTGTTCTTAGGTGGGGTACAAGTTCTGAAATATTAGAAAAATATTAACTACGTGTATCTTTGCATGATTCCCTAAAAGTGCATTCTGCAACAAGAATGACAGTCTGTCCATTGCTACTGTCTTCCCACCTCATGCTCAAACACCTCCAAAGGGCTAAAGGAACAAAGCCCAGATCCCTTGAATTCTTTTAATCAAGGATTAAATTAAAGTGCTTACACAATATTGTAGAGTACTCTGCAAATACTGAGTCACTACAGTGAGTTGTCAGTTCTCCTATAAAAATTACTGAAAATCATTATTGTGTGATTTATTTCCCTGGCAGTTTATCTAAAAATAAAAATCGGACCCAGATTTCCTCAAAGCCTCCACTTCTCAGCTGTTTCAAAACTGAAAGTTAATAGTGAAAGCTGCTGCTTGACAGTTTTACGTCCCTTCCCCTATGCGAGCCAGGGGTATGCAGCATTAGTGGTTCCTGGGGCGTGCGGGAGCGTGTGAGAGCTCCGAGCACGACCGTCTGCTTGGACCGTTCCTACCTAGCAGTCCTATATTGCTGTGTTTCCACATGCCTTTCGTCTCAGAAAAGTACTGCAGAATTGCAGGTGAGGTATCGTGGAGCAACTCCTGTTCTGTAAGAGTCTCCTACTTGGCTTCTGGATGATAGCAAGGTTAATTGGGAGGGTGGGCTATACGGAAAGGCTGGAGAAGGGCTTGTTGCTGCTTGGCGTGCTGCTGTTTACAGCTGTGCGATGAATGACATGTCCTCCTTCTGAGAGCAGGGAATCAGCAGATGTTTGCACCCAAGCTTCCAAGCTATACAGGTCAGGGCAGACCTGTGGGCTACAGATTTGTGTGCGCTCTCTTTTGGGGACACATGGGTTAAAGCAGAGACTCAGAATAAAAGCCTGACTATTGAAATGAGTGGCAAAACTCCCATTCACTCTGCATTGTCAAAATGATCTGTAGAGCCCCCTAAGATTTGTGTTCTGTTAATAATTATTACTTCTACATAAAAGTAAACTTCTATATTTAAAACTTATAACTTGGCAACCACAAAATGCACATGTCTATAATGAATAACCGTGTGAGCGTATTACTCCAGCTCTCCTCCATTCTCATCCCTTCCCATGTTTTACCTGCTATTCATCTGTCTAAATCTTAGACTGTAAGGTCTTCTGGGCAGAGACCATTTTTTCTGCTGGCAGAGCAAAGCACCTCTGTGGCTCTGTGTTAAATAAGGCAAGTATTTTAAATCTGGGGAAACAAATGTTCATGCATTTGACAACTTCAGAATATGAATGCAAGTGATCAGGCATGCGTGTCTAGAGATGTGCTTTCTACATACACATATTGTTTCCTTTTAAAGACATCTGCATCTACTGAATTCAGTCCAGAATTTAGCCTAGAAGTTTACCGTTATTATGCCTCAATCCAGCAAAGCGTGACTGTAGTGACTTAAAATTACATATACATGTAAGTGCTTTGTTGGATGGAGGCCTTTAAGATTTTGTGCATTTGTGCTCTTGTAACTTTAAAATGAAACACATTATTGAAAGTCTTCAGTTCCTTACTCTGTCACTTCCTCACTTATTTTGATTTATTCTATATAAATACGTCTCCTAAATTCTAGATGCTTTTAAAAAAATTCAAAATACATTGAAATCAAATAGTAAAAATAGTATCTGCTCTTCACTGAACTACAATGATACCCTCTCTGTTCATCAGCATCACTTTTATATGTAAACAGCAGCTCCCCTATGATGGCCCTCATGTCAAAAACTTAGTTTAGAAGAGAGCCTGGCTATTTTTAGCCAAGAGCAAACGTGTCTGCTCCAAAATTGGGGGTTCTTCATGCAGAAACAGCCCTACCTACTTTGCTTCCTGAGGATGGTAAATGTTGCTGCATCTGCCCTTCACTGAGCTACCACCACTGATCAAAAATCTTGTTGGGTGGGTGTTCAGAAGTGCTGCCCTTCCAGTCCTGCGACCACAGGCAATGATGTTTTGGCTGTTGGTTGTGCTTTCCTTTGGGCTAGCTATAATTTTCCATGCAAATTTTAAACCATGGAGATGCCAGCTCAAGGATGTCTGCTAGCCATTGCTGTAACAGAGTGGACCAGGTTTGCATGGTACTTTGAAAAAGAAATGAGCTAAGATGGACAGGCAGTAACTTGCTTGCAGTGTAACGCAATAAATGCATGTAAACAGACATAAATTAAGGCTCATCTTGTAAATTGATATGGCGCTCAGTTTAGGTTGATTAAAATAGTTTGAATGTCTGCAAAACTACTAGTCAACTAGATCAATTACATTTGATATGCTGAAGGATGTGGAAATACCTGTTTATCTTTTGCATAGAAGGAGTCTAATCAATCCTAACTTGTTGTGTTCTATAAAATCAGATCTATTTTACACGTCCTGAAAACACAGATGGCATCTTTGGAACCATTCTCCTCTTTGGGGCCCATGACTGCTAACCTAAATGGCTAGGGTCATCTCACTGAGATTCACTCAAATATTTGTAGTTTACATCGTTCCACAAAAAATACGCACTTACAGTCTTTTTTTTTTCTTCCTCTAAATAATGATGATAAACATCTAGTGGAAATTTCAGGGGTCAGAAAATACAAAGCTAACTGACTTTGTTACATTTTCTTTTCTAAAGATGCTGTGTGAATTCAACAGTGGTAAAAAGTGCTGGATTTACACCACTGACCCTAGAGACCTCCATTTTAAGTGCCACCTGCAGTGGTGGTTTATGAGATGAGGTTTGCTCTCCTAGAAGTTATAATGAGACCACCCAGCCCCGATTACATATGCCATGGATTAGAATTCAGATGGTAATGATTTCTCGCTATTACCAAGGCCAGATTTGATCTGGTGATGCAAAAAAAAGAGTTCAAATTGTGCTATGAGTTTCCTCTGCCCAGATACTCCAGAGAAACTCCTTCTTAGACAAGTCATCTGAATTTTTCTCCCTTGAGGAGAGTCTGTGATCATGTAAGTACTTCCACTGAAGCCACGGGGACTGTCTCAGTAATTGGGATTACATGTTTAAGAAAGGGCATGCAGGACTGAATCGTAATGCTTTTGGTTTTGTAGCAGCGTAAGTAGAGGACAGTGGTTTCTGGCTTCATTCAGTTTGTCATAGTCCTATCCCAGTTGTTTTCAGTAAAGATCAATGTAATGCTCAATAACATTTTGAATTTTACTGAGAGGAATTAAACAGAACTGGTAGGATATCAGGAAAGCAAAGATGTCTTTAGCAACAAAATTCTTTATTTTAGAATAGAATAAATGTCAAGAAACAAAACAAAAGCTGAAATGAAAGGGAAGTTGATAAGAAAAGCAGGTTTAAGCTTGTCAGGGAGATGCCCTGTTTTCATATGACTACATTTGTTAAAGTGTATAAGTAAGTATATGTAAATATATGTAAATAGTTCCCTGAGGTGAATAAGAAATTACAATTAAAAGGATAGACAAAGTTATTAATTGAAAGTAATGATAAAGCCAACCTTTGTAGCTACTAGCTTTACTTCAGCCCCAGAAACTCAGGTAAAAAGTTTGGGAAGGATAAGGCTGTGATGCTGGCTTGCTGCAGTGTAGAGAAGAGAATCCATTTATTCAGGAGAAATGCCACTTTATCACTTTGAAACAAGACAGTGTGAAATACCCAATTAGCAGGCACACCTCCTTTTGGGCCTTCAAATTGGAAACCAAAGGAACAGCCTTCTGAGAGTTTAACAGTGTCAAACTGGCTCTCTGCTACAGCAAAAAATAATGGTGTATAACCTGCTCTTGATCAATAATTAGCAGAAAAATGTACCTAGTAACAGTATTTAACAAGGCCACTTCTGGTCGAGAATTCTCCATGGGTCTGGTCCAGGAGCCTGTACGTGACGCACAACCTGTATTAAACACACTGTCACGGGCCAAAGTCTGACAGCCTTATTTTAGCTTGCGAAAGTGAAATGCAGACCTTCATGCAGATTTTACGCTCTACCAGCTTTGGTTTGTGTGTGCATGTTTGCTGGTTCCTATACTGAAGAGAGTTTGTGTGTCCAAACACTAAAAAGAAGTCGTGCATCTGCAGTGGGGAAGACCTCTAAATCTGCTCCCTGGGTCTGTATAAAGACTGCTTTAGCTCTGCCACCCTCATCATCACCTTAGTGAATGAGGACAGGAGTAAATAGTTTGGGAGAAAGACATCCTTAATGTCACAATCTCTTCTTTAATGGAAATGTGAATTTGGTACTGGCTGTTTAACAAGCTAAAAGAACAAATTTCATAGCATCCCTCATAAAAACCTCAGAACTTGATTCTCCTTTCACTAATGCAGGTATAAATCACCACTGAAGTCAACAGAGTTATACCAGCTTTAATCCTGGTACATATGAGAGGAGGTTGAGGCCCTTAAGGTATGCAGCTATCTGGGCTATCTTTACTAATACACTGCCATGATCAGAAAGCTCTCCTCCTTTACAGAGAAAAGATGAGGGGGGAAAAAGCAAAGTGACACTAATCTTTTCTGAGTCAGGCTTTCCTCTTGGGTGTGACTACATGCAGAAAAGCTGGGGTTTCCAGGTGATACTAATCAAAGATGGCAGAAGCAACTACAAAGCATACAAATAAAACATCCAAGTTTCATGTATTAAACCAACCAGGACAGCGCTTATGGTGTAAAAGCTAGGATACAGTCAGCTGTGTTGCTGCAAGGGACCTGGAGCTTTACTGCATGATAGTAGCATAAAAATAAATTATGTTATTATTATTAGCAAACACATAGTAAGATTAAAACACAACATGCGCTAATAGTTGGCTATGTTGCCTTTCAAAGATACCATGTATTTTACATAGATGCCTTTTGGATCAGGAAATAGAATTTCTATAGATGGTTCCACCACAAAGCTTATATAGTCTGTCCCAGCTTTTCTTAAATAGCTGCTCCCAGATATGTGTGGTAATGTGTATATATGTGTGCATATGTATGGGTAATTTCTGACTATTTTCTGTATCCTGACTGAGTCCAATATGCAAATTCAGGCTCCTCTTCATTACTACCAATGTAGAAACACAGCATACTGTATTGCTGGACTTCAAGGTCCAGTAGCTTCAACCTTAATGTAAGCAGGCCCCTCGTTCTCCCTGCAGAGGAGAAACAAATGAACATCAACCTGCTTAATACACGATCCTGCTGAAAAACTGAACCTGAGGGTGCATCAGTTTGATGGTTCTCAGATATCACAGCGTTAAACATGGGATAGTTGGGTGGATGGATGGCAAGGGAGAGGATAAGTTGGTGACATTTTGCAAAGAAATACTTAGCTGTCACCTAGTGCCCCTAAAACTACATCTTAAGCATGAGTTAAGGTGTTTAAGTATGTAACCAAAAAATGAGTAGCATGTTGGTGTCATCCCTGAAGCCCCTTACCTTTCTCTAATGAGAACAGGTGGGAGAGAGGAACATGCTAATGTCAGTATCATGTGCTGATGTTTCAGACCAACAACCATTTAAAAACCTTACTCATTCTACACCTGAACAATGAAAGGTGTATATTAGTTTGACTTCATTGTCATCATCCAAACACAAACAATACTGGCTGTTTCAGACTGATCAGACTCAAGGAGACGCAGGCTTTGACCGTGGTTCTGCAAGCATTGCATAGCTTCACTCCTTTAAGTGGTTCCACTAAGCCCAGAGGGACTGTGTCTCCTTCCAGATTTACCGATGGAGGGAGACTCATGGCCATAATTTTTTGCAAGAGAAAGCTCCAAAAGGACATATCTGCAATCTTAAGAATATCCATTAGAAAAGTTAACAGTGGTCATGTTCAGAATAAAACTTCTGGATAGGAAAAAATTCAATTAATGCTGGTGGAGCGGAGACAGTTATTCTTAAATATTTGCTGGTGCACTTCTCCTCCTGGCAAGTCACAGCAACAAAGAAAGGCTTTTAATCTTTAAAAGGAACTTGAGAGTCACTAAAAGTTCAAAATGAGCATGCAGGGTGAGTGTTACAGCCAGAATTATATAAAATTCTAAGATGGACCTGGTCTTATGGCATTTTAATTATCAGTTAGCTTTAACATGAGGAGACTGTTTTTTTTTTTTTGTTCCAACTGCAGCAATATCTTTCATAAACTGTCCATTAGAATTAGTGCTATGCCTTGATGCAAGTCTTGTAGTCAGCCATGTAGAAGGCACGTTGTCTACGACTGCAGTGATGTACTATGCTGTAACAGTTGTGGTTAAAAAAAAACCACCTGAAAACATTTGGTTCAGAGACAGATCCAAGAAAAAACCCAGTGGACAGTTCTAGCGTGTCCATTTCATGCCAGAAGACTGAGTATGAAATTTTCCTAAAGCAGATCAGGGAGTCTGCTGTTGGCCTGGGGAGTTCATTCACTATTCACATTATCAGACTGTCTCCATGTGCCGACAACAGAGGTGGTCTTCATAGGTCGTGTCTTGTTTTCCAAACATGCATTCCTCTTGCGGGAGGTCTGTCTCAGGATAACTTATTCTCCAACTTGATAACGATAAGCTCCTTCTTGTCACTTTTCCCCGGTACCCATTTTCCAGCCAATCCAAACGCAACTGTTGTTCTTTGCGTAGCTCTGCACACAGGCATGAGCTCCAAGGCTGACCTGGTTCTTAACCCTCTTGTCCTCATCCATGACTTTTTGTTGCAATCCATGTTTTCAGACCTAAGTTTCTGGCCTTGCAAAACAGAGGTGTCATGGTTTCACCTTTGTTTCTCTCAGCAGAAAGACTGGCTGGGCCATTTTCCCCCATCTGTTTCCTCTTTTTGTCCTCTCCTTGTTTGCCTCTTCTGTTGTGCCCGCCATCTTTGCAGGGTGGTGGTGAATAACATTTAACGAGTACGGGGGAAGGCACAGACTTCTTTGCCAGAGAAGAATGTCTTTTGACCCAGAGTCCCGGTGTGAGGTTCTCTGCTGCAAACTTAACTTGACCTCTCCTAATCCTCTGCTCTCACAGGCAGAGCTGACCTGTTTATACCAAAACAAAAAATATGATGCTGATTTCATTTTCAAAAGCTCATCCAATCTAGCTAGCTTGGGTTCTGGTAGGAGCTCTGCCAGCAGCCACATCTTCAGCTACAGTATAGGCATATCTGCTGACTCCTAAGCCATCCACTTGCAAGAGAACATGTAAGCTTTGCTTATTTGCCTTTCCCTCACTTAATTACAGAGAGTTCTCCAGAGTTTTCCCCCAAGGATTTATGAAAATCATCTGGTAGGGCATCTAAAAGATTTAATGTAGTAAACAAGTAAACAAAAATCTGCAGCTTAGAAGGCCAAATTTCAATTTGATTTATTTTATATTCCATAGAGTTTCACTGGTGACAATGGTTTTGTACAGGTTATAAGTGCAAAAGAACGTCACCCAGAGACAGGCTTCGTGCTCCTCTTTGGCAAATGCTGTCTCCCATCTGTTTGTCACTATTAGAACATTTCTTCATTGGCAGATGAAAAACAAAATGTACAAAAGGATCCAGTAAACTATTCCATACTATCGTCAGTACAACCAAATGCATACAGTCATTACTCTGATAAAGATGTAGGCTTTTATTTTGGCCAACTGTCAGAAGTCTTCAACGCAGTACATTTAGTAACTAAATGATGTACTAGTGGCACGTGAAATGGTGAAGTCTTTGGAACATGAAACAAGAGACACGACTGCATGCCTTTACCTTCTACTTAGAAAATAGTGTCTTGTGATATAAAAATCCTACTTTGTGGCTCCTCTTGTTAGTTAAGTGCTTTTTTGTTATGTCAGGCAAAAAATTAAAATCTTAATTAAGATATATATCTTCATGTTGTGCATCTGGTTTGTCCTCCAATTGAGTTGAAATGAAATGGCATCGAACTAGAGCATTTAAAAATGACCTGTATTTGTAGTATCTCCTCTGCGAGCCCTGTTAACTGGAGAAAAGATTAGAAGAGGTTCTAAGCAGGCTGAAAGGGAGTTACTTACTAAGAGCATTTAGAAGGATCACAAGATCCGTATAACCTATTTAAACTTGAGATACTCTTTTGCTGGTGAGCTGTTTCTGATGACAATATATAGATGTCTCTTGTCCATTCAGAGGATCCAGAATCCCTCAGTGACAAATACGTGCCAGACATTTCAGCTAACTTTCAATTATTCTTGAAGATTATGGATGTAGTTAGTTCATAAACCGAACTACCCAGCTGCAGTTGGAAATTTTTATTTGCGATTTTGGAAGCTGTATTAAAGTCTGGCTAAAAGCTAACTTCCAGCTTGAGTAACCATGCTTTGAAAATTGTTTCTAAATTCCTCATCTGTAGAGCTTTAACAAGCTCTTTAAGGGGGATGGGAACCTGGATTTAGAAAAGTGCGCAGCACGTACTATGTCACGCATATAACATAAACAGTTGTTTTGTGGTGCATACAGGGTTAGTTCTGCTCATTGAAAGGAAGTGTTTCTTTTGCAGGAGAAGGAAAACCCTGATCTAAACGTAAAGAAGATGCACGTTTGTACCTCCACCTTGTGACATGCCTGCCAGTGCCTGTGGGGAAGACAACATACGCCGCTCTACTCCGCCAGCAGATATACATGCTGGGTGTTCACAAACCCCTATTCACTCAAGGGAAAGGTGCAGCAGAAAACACAAGGTCTACCTTCACACCTAGTGAACTCACCTATGTGGTGTTTAGTGTGTAGAAGTTAAAATACACCTGCTGGAGCTGCAGCAGCCAAGCCAGCACCATGTGAGGTTACTCAGGTCTTCAGCAGTGCTGTGATCCAGCATGCTGTTAAAGTATGGCTCCATTCCACTACCAACATGTTACTTTGGACGTGTCTAATGCCATTCACGAAATTAGCTAATGGATTTACTGCACATAAATTACTCTGTGGTACTCCAGGAGTGGCTGTCTGCCACTCGCTTCCCATGCAGTAACTCTTCCACGTAGGCAAGCCCAAGTGCCGCTCTAAGCGATTTCTGTGAATCTAAAAAGATTGTGCAATCCTTCAGACCATAACAACCTACTGTTTATTCAGTGTCAGACGTCCTGACAATGTAAACTCTACGGCATTCCGAGATCAGTTATTGTGACATCACCTCCTGTTATAAAAGCCATATAATATAGCTCTGTGTTTATGCATATCTAGGATTATTGTAGGCCGATCAAAACACTTTACAGATGCTGCTTGGATTTGCTGAATGTGAGGCCTACGCGCCCTGGGCCTGCGCTCCGAACAAGTGCAGGACCGAGGGCACCCCTGCCTGCGGGCCCGGCGGTGGCAGAGGGACCCGGGAGCCGGACCGCTGCCAGGCCCGAGCAGCGCCGAGCCCAGCTCCGGCGCGGGCGGCGGCACAGGCCGTGCCCCGGGGAAG